>JAMBLF010001521.1:0-74253 GCA_030578115.1 Leucoptera coffeella
TGAACTCGTAAATAAAGTTTAAGTTGAAAGCAGTTACCCACTCAATTAGAATCAATTGCCGATATATTGAGTGAATGAAATGTAATAAGTAATGAAATGTACGTTCACGTCCTTTAATCACTGGGGTGGACAGAACCTTGGAGACACAAAAACATCACCTTGGTTAATTATTCGCATGAGAAATGAATATATGTATGAAAATATTGCTATTTAACGAAAATATTAACTTTTTGTCGTCAAGTTGATTTCAATAAAGCTCTTATAGCAGTACTTTTCCATTAAGTTTTCCTGTTAGATATTTCATATCGAGAAATGCTTCCGCTGGTTCTAAATATAGGCATATTGTATATCAGTGTTGATGAATTGTATAAAAAAACATCAAGTCAGTTTTATTAAAAATCTATATACATATTGCCTTTGTGTTGTATATGTTACCGGCAAACCTAACTGTAACTAAGTTTAAGTTTGTCCTAAAATCGGCTTTGACTGGTAACAAATATTATATAACATAACATAATATAACATATTCAACACGAAGCCCTATTGGTTTCGATCCTTCCATTAAGATCGTTTCACATTCTCAGACACACACAGTGGTAATAGGTACTTCTAACGTTCCACTTTTAAATCTAACTGGAACTTAAGGTATGTATTGTCAAATTGATCTATTCTAGTTAAGTTAACGCGCTGGTGTGAAAGACATAAGCCTTTGGGACATCCTCATAAAATGTCATGTCTAAAAAAATCGGAGCATGATATTTTCGACCCTACACCGCCTTCTCAACTGATTACCTTATTTAATGTCATTCCTAACATACATTTTATGGACAAAATAAGAATGGCAGTGAATCTAAGTCTCATGCTTCGTATTTATCTTAAATTTATTAAAACATTTATCCAAGTTATATAACTTTTTGCACGTGTACATACTCTATAGGACGAAGCTATTTCTTCGAAATTTCCTGTTCAGAATGATAGAGTTGTAACTGAATAAGACATTAAATAAAAAATGATTTTCTGTTAGAACAAATTGGTAGTGAGTCAACCGTTGTACGTGACTAGGGTGGAATGGGATTCAGACGCTTTTAGTTCAATCGTTTTGACTCTACTTTACTATGTATGTATGTGTTGAATCATGCGTGCTTTTTCTTAATAAAAGACGTATTTTTATGGCTAATACCGAAATTCCGAATAAGTCTGGGAAATACATAAAATGAAGACGTAGTTAATGTTAAAGAATACATACATAATGTAAATACCACCAAATAATAGTAATACGTATTTGTATTTATTTTATACCGTAAAAAGCATATCTGCATTTTTGAGCAGAATCTAGGAAATGGCGAATGGTTTCCCATATATGCAAGTGCTGAGTGTAGCATTATAAATTGAAGAATGCTGATTCGTCATTTTAAATCTGAAATATAGAGAACCCAAAATGGCATCATATTGGAGCATTTGTGACAGGTTGCTAGCCTATCACCCAAAAGATTCTATTTACCCCTATTCCCTTAGTCACCTTCTACGTCATGCCGGGAAGAACGGAAGCTAGTTAGCATTCTTTATACGTGCCAGCTAGCACGGGGCAATTACTATTCTTTTACTTTTATATATTTATTACATAGATACTAGATACATACACATCTCGCCTGATTCCCTGTAGAGGGGTAAGTAGAGATCACAGATCCCCATTTGTACCGATCCTGACAGACATAGATCCTGACACTTTCGCTTCATTCACACTCATACATCTTCTCATACAATCGGCGGTTATAGGTACTATATTATTAACATAGTCATTAAACGAATTCCTTCCACCATGGAGGCAGAGGTCGCTGTGTCACTCGATCAACGCATGATAACATCACAATCTCATCTTCGCGGCCATTTATTATGCTTGTTCCGTGCAATTGGAAACATGTAGGGTGTGGGACAGAATATTCGCTTATTATGTTATGTCCATCACATATTTTTTATTCGCTGTTTATGAAACAAGAAAGTACTTATTTTTCCTATGTAATATATATAGCTAACTGCGACTACAGCGACAGTACTGGTTATTTGGATATGACAATGGTTTGTTCTGGATTTTGATTTAAATTAAAAAAATACGAAAATCACGTTTGTGGTTTCATTAAATAGTATTTAATGAAACCACAGTATATATAGTATATAATAAATACGTAATATGATGCAACGTTTCATACATATGGAATATGTTTATATGGTAAGATAACTCTTAAGGATCTTAATCACATTATATAGCCTTGTGATAAATGTCTTATATCGATTCAAGCAGATTACAAATCGATCAATAAATTCAATTATACTAAGATAAGTTAACCCTCTGTTCTATGAAAAAATGCGGTAAAAAATGAATGCATGCAGCGGGAACTAGTTACTGTGGTGCTGATGGCCCACTTTTCATCTTGTTGTATGAGGACGCTTATCTGGTCATCTGAAACCTCCATTATCTAGATTTAATTCCGTTTTTGCGAGAGTGTTCTACTAATTTTCTCTCTCGGTTTCATTATTTAATAAGGAACAAACAAAACGAAAACTTACGCTTTAGGACTTGTGTATACATATTTCCTTTTTATTGTGGTGGGGTAGTCAGAGGCTTGAGTGGCCATTTCCTAAATTTCGCAGGCAGGGGCAATGTAAGGAATGAGCCACTCGAAGCCCGTGTTTCACTAGATAGATCTAACCGTATCGCTGTATACAGGCATTGACTAACCATCCCGAGAGATAGGCAGGTTTCCTCACGTTATTTTTCCTCACCGATACGCTTGCTAATATAGTATATAATTATATAGGTACTAACAGACAAGTCACTGGTTTTATAGAGGAGTAGACAGAAATTACTGATCCACAAATTAACTTAACTTGGTAGATCAATTTTGTTTTTACAATATCTATACACCTTCAATTTTGAATCGTTTGTTATAACTATTTGTAATTAGTAAGCACTATTTTATGTCAACTTTTGTATGGTACAAATATATTTTGCCCTATGTAAAGTATCAATACCATTCCTACTAAGACCAGTACACTAATACACAATCTATCTAAACCCTATACAATCACCTTAACTCTCGCTGCGAAAGCTATAAAGCCTTACATTCTAGGGCTCACTTCAGGAACAAAGGCTGAACGCATGCTATTTCTTAATTAAACCCGCTCTGAACTAGTCCAGGCTTGCTGCATCTCCAACATACGTAATCTCGGATCCGAGATGCCATACTGGATTCTTAAATGGTTCTCTACGTTTGGAAAAGTGTTGGACATTTTTACAATTGTTCTTGAGCTTTACTAGCTTAAGTACGTTGCTGAGACGAGCATAAATTATTGATATAAACACAACTATATGACTTACGACGGTTTATGTGCATAAAAAAATTAACGCTTTAAAAAATAGCCTGACATATTTTTAAATCATGTCTTATAAAGCAATGGGAAAGTCTAATTTTAGTGTATGTCTATACTTAGTAGCGTCTTTGAAAAAATAGCTTTAGGACAGGTGGTGCATTCATTCTATTAGGCGATGGGCTAATAATCTATGACCAATATCCCATATTAATTAGACCTTTTGCCACCGATAGTTATTCGAACTTAACGATGGTACCGCAAAAAGTGATAAAAAAGAAATTACTTACAACTGTAAAATTATCGTTTCCAAAATATTTTATGTCAAAACTATTTGTCGAAATACATGTATAAGTATATTGTAATATTGTATATTAACGATTCTGTCTTCTCAAAAAAAAATTAAACCAAACATACTCGTGTATATCCTCGTAATATATTTATCTGAATCCGGCGATGCCACATGATAGCATTGTGCCAGTGTTCCATTAATCTTGGGGCCTTAATCGTGGCTGAGCATTAATCTTGGACTTCTTCCAGATCTCATCTGTCTGCAGTGTGGCATGCGTACGCAATGGAGATGCACATTGGTGACAGATGAAAAGATCGAACTGACATTGTTTTGAAGGCTGAACGGTTAAGGGCGTACGATATTACGCCAAGAATCAATATCAGTAATGTATTTAAGGAGTAAATGACTACGTTTTTTTAAGGTTATGTGAAGTTTTCTGTAATTGAATTGTGTATGTGTTGAGTAACAGATCTGTAATTTGAGTTAAGTATTATAAGTATAAGCAAAAATATAATTGGCGAACAAACCCAAAAGAACATGAATATCTAGTTACTTTTGTCTATAAATAAGTTAAGAAAAAAAAATAAAAGAAGCTATTTTATGACCAAAAAGAAATGTCAAATTGTAACCATTTGACATTTGTTCATTCCCATTAACGTCAGAATATTCCTTATATACATGTATATCCCTCATTACACTATTAGAGATCCCGCCACATAAGGTGGCAGTTGGAGGCGTCGCCACAGTCGCGTAATTCAGTGTTACCAGTAAACACGCCAAAACTAGCACTCACTGTGCCATACGGCTCGATACATTATAGGTTTCATTTGTAACGGTCTTTGGTTGCAGAGCTATAAACTCAAATAAAACAAATTAATATATCAAAGTCAAAATATGTTTATTAAACTATTTCAAACATGATTAATAATTAACGGGACTTATTCTTCTTATTATATATTACATATATTATGTGTTCCTTCACTCTGTCCGCAATAGACCGTTTAGTGTGTTCGACGTAGGATTTCCCACAGCTGCAATCAATCTTATACACACCCTTATATCTTATATCATGAGTATAAATCGCGAATCTCTTAAAACTATTATTTCAAACATGGCACTGAGCATTGTCTTTACATATTTTTTACCGAGGTTAGATCAGCGGAGACCCTAGCTTGGAGAAGAACTAACAAGAAACTCCGGAAATCAATTTATTATAATCACCCTTAACAAACATAAAAATTACAAAGAGTGGGCAAAAAACACAACGCTGGTAATACTAAATTTACCTTTCATACAAAATAACACGCAATGGCGGTAACGTCAAATTTAGTTCCGAGTTTGGCTACTGCCACCTTATGTGGCGGGATCTCTACCAGCTGATTGCGTCGTAATTTTCCCGCCGTATGCGGACACAGTTCCCCGCCATTGTTGTCGTTTCTCCGCTGTTTTCAAGCGTCGACATTTCACTATGTTAGTCTGGTATCAGCTCTTGGTGACAGCGGTGTAATTAGGTTTCGGATGCAAGCTACGAAACAGGCTTGAGTTATAAGCGGGACTTGCTGCAATACGTTTAGCACTGTGGTTTAACGGTTATTTAATAATGGTTAGATAAATGCTTTATTAAGATAAATATATACAAGGAAGAATGAAAGAACGCTAACTAGCTGCCGTTCTTCCCGACGTATCGTAGGAGGCAACTAAGAGACTAGGGATAACTGGAATCTATGAGGCGATGTACTAGCAACTTGTCACCAATGTTCCATTATGACATCGCAAACCCAATATTTATCCTAAAACGCGATCTAGGAGATGTCATATTTCCGAGTTCTGTCCACCCCGAAAGGGATTAAAAGACTTCAATGCTTAACTATATGTATATAATATGTATACTATATATTAATATCTCTTAATTATTTCCTAACTCGAATTCCTGAGAGAATATCAGTTATTTAGCAATTATCGTATTGGTTATCTAGCATTAGTATGATTATATTAATATTAAACATTGGAAACAGATTGTTAGCTCATTGCTCAATAGGTAGACCTAGTCCTCTAGTAACCCTAGTCTCATAGTCACCTTTGCGACACTCAAGAAAGCATGGAGGCTTGATAGCATTGTATTAAAGCCTCAAGTATAATGCTACATGAAAATGAATAATATAATTTATGAGTAATTTTTATGTTATTAAATTAAAATACCTGTATAGTCCCGTCCGAGTCTAAATAGTAGTAGTGACTTAAAAAGAATGTTAACTAGCTGCCGTTCTTCCTAGCATGTCGTAGCAGGTGACAATAGGACTTGGGGTAAATGTGGTCGATGGACTAGCAACCTGTCGCCAATGTTTCAGTATGACTTCGCAACCCCAATATTTATGCTAAAAAGTTACCTAAGAGATACATATTATATCACCGAGGTTCTGCCCATTGCACCATTTATTTCCGGTCTGATATCCAAAGCAAAAGTGTTTCTTTATTTTTATTAAGATTTCTTTTTAAATTTGGGTGATAGATTGGGCACCATTAACAATTAAAACATTGTTGTTGTTTTGTCTGTATTTTATTATTATTCTCGCAGGCCCAATGACGTAAATAAGTTTAAATAATAAATGAATACATTTTACATATTATATTTTTTCTCTCTTATATGCCTGTAAATTAAATAATAATCATTATAAAAATAGTTTCTTTACAGCCACAAAAACATACACAAAACAAAACGTTTTACAATTTTAACTTGCAAACTAGGGGATATAACTTGTGCATGTTACTGTCGTAGCAAAAGGGTTCTAACTCAGCTGGGTATATTATGTAATGTAGTATATCATGTAATATCATTACCACTGTAACATTGAATAAATGATTATTCTTTCTTACTTCTTTTGTACATCTGATAAATGGGTTGCGTACTGTATGTACTAAAATGTCTCCTTTATCCATTTTGCGTAGTCGTCGGGACGCATAGGAATGTGCCATGAATATGTGATAAACACACCCACAAATCGGACGAAATCGTTATTGTTAGTCTTCCGAAGTCATAAAAACTCTTACTTTATAGAGCACTGGCCTTTACTGGAATAAGGACATTATTTTGGTATGGCATTGTTGAAAGCTATTGTCTGAAATGGTTGATGGTTTGTTAAGCTAATTGAGTTCTATCGAAATAAGATAGGTGTCTTTTAATTTTTATTATTTATACTAGTCTGTTACAGGTATTCCCTAATGCGATTGTGCAACTATAATTAATAATTAGACATATCAACATTGCGAGAATAATAACAATTCATCATAAAACAGTAAAAATTTAAATTTTTATCTAATAACAACAAATTATCAATATACATAATTAATGACTATGATTGTTTAAGTGTTATGCTGTACATAAAATCTAGATTAGTTAATTTAGTTAATTAGCGAGCAGATTGATGAGAACAATGTTAAATATTATATTCATCACAACTTTCATATTAGTATTAAAATAAATAAAGTCTATATTTTCGCACGTTTCTGTAAATGAAAATATCGTGAGGACCTTTAATTATTTCCCGAATAGGCAATTATAATAAGTACACGCCTCAATAGCTCTCAAGAGCCCTTATTTACAAGAGGCATATTCCTTACAATGTTAATTACTGACAATACCATGCACATAACTATTTCTAAGATAGGTACGGCTGTTAGCTTGATATGTACGTATAAATATTTACTAAAGCTACAATTTTCAATCACAAATTCAATTCATTTTAAAAAACTACAAGAAAACCCAATAATTTCGAATCCATACAACTTAAACGCTTGCTTTTTATTACTAACACTTCTATTGCGAGGTTATACCAATTATTTGAGACCTATTTAAGCTAAAACTTAGCTCTTAACTACAGTTCACAGTTGACTGGTTTCGTAGAAGTGAACTGGACTGACTTTCGATAGTATTCCGAACGATTGCTTCTTGCACACGCTTAGCATGTTAGCACAAGATTTAAATACTCATATTTAATCCAGGTACGCTAAAGCTTAACATTTCACTCGCGTCTGCTGCAGGCTTTGTTGAATGAGAATGTGTGTACCATTAATTAATATACTGAAGCTTAAGTTGCATATAAATTAATTATGTCTACTACTGGTAAGAATATTGAATAAATATATTATATTGAATATGTATAGTAACCAGCTACCGAAGCGACTTAAAGATTTAGGACTTTTTAAAAACTTTGAAACAATATAGACTTACTGTTGCATCCAATCTTTCCAGAATTACAGACGTCACAAACATTACCCTTAAAACATTGTAAGAAAACCTACTTATTACAAGGAACAGGCAATAGTCAATGTTCTTATATCGCGGCGGCATAGCAAGCTACCACCTGTTACTTGATGCTAGCTATCAAGTAAATGTGAGCTTCGAGTGACTCAAGATCTTCGTGGATATAGCAATAGTCAGTAGCTTGAGTAGTTTTTGATTAAGCTAAAAGAGCTAAGAACCGTATCTAATCTACGACGGTAAGAGAAAACATCACCAGGAAACCTGCCTATCCTTCGGAATAAACAATAGCCGGTGCCTGTATGCAGCGATACGGTCCACTACCTACCACGTTGGGTGCTGTCTATCTAATGAAATGCTTTGAGTGACCTATACCTAAAATGCCTTCGAAATTTCGACTACTCCGTCACAATAAAAAAGGGACTACGTACAAAAGTCGTGAATTGTATGTTTATGTGCTAATATACGAGAGTGTCTAAGCATCCAATTTTATATATTTAACAATACTTTGGCTCTACGGAACCACTTCCCACTGGCAATGGAACAACGCGACCCAAAAAGGTGATGTTCATGTAATTGTAAGCTCAACGCTCATTATTCATGCTTTTATTCACACTCAGCATTTAAACGGATAATGTTACTCGGGAGGGGATACGGCGAATGAAAAATGTATTTCAAGCTTAAAATAATGTTTTTAAACGGCGAGTGAAGGATTGAGCTGAGTGTAATTGGTTTTATGCTGTACTTAAAATGGTTATGCGATGTTTTAAGTAATGCAAATGGGTAGTTAGCTAATTGCTTTTCTGTAGGGCGAGGAAGAGTCTGTAGAGAGATTGTTTAGCATGAAGACTAAAAAGATTATATATGTATTAGGATCGTTACGTCTCGAAAGGGCTACAGAGCCTACTGCGTCGTTTATTGCACAGACTTAACTTTTAAATAAATGAGCAATTATTCTTAGTTACTTGACAATATCGGAACAGCACACACATATTTTCCTAGCCCGCATTTCTTATGATCAAGAAAACGGTATACTCACCTTTAAAGCAAGCAAGAGTCGTGAAGCAACGGCTTTTAAGCTATGAGTTTTGGGAAAACACATTTAGGAGTGACCTCGCATTCTGGTTAACCTTAATAGCGTTCATGCATTGAGCACTAACCAAACCGCAATAAAGGTTCAAATCATTCTATCATCTACATAGAAATTATCTAGTTCCGTGCTAGTCATAATTATAAGCGTATGTAGCCTAGTGAGTACTGACTATCAGGTCAACACGTGGGTTCGAGGTAGCCATAGAATTACTACCTTCGCAATTACGGAGATGGATACCTGAACCTCTGACAACCCCGCAACGGTTAATGGTCGTGAACGCGTTTGTCTTTTTGTGTTTGTCTTTTGTTGCCCAATATGACCTGTGACTTCTTATTAGAGGTCCTAGGTTCAAATCCTGGCTCTGGCTGGCATATTATGGTAATGTATGAAATATAAAAATGTGTTTTTCATTTATGTATATATGAGCATAATTTATAGGCGCTAACGGTCAGGGAACGTCGTGAGGGAAATCCCTCGGGATAGGTAGTAGTCAACGCTTGTATACAGCGATACGGTTCACTATCTATTACGTTGGCTCATACATAACATGTCTATGAAATTTCGGAGATGGGCAGTCAACGCTCTAACTAACCCGCCACAACTAAAAGGGGAGTGTGTATACACAAGTCGTGAAGCGTATGTTGTGTTCGTTAATTAAAATAATGGAGTTATACCCTTGTCCCTTAGTCACGTTCTACGATATTTCAAGAAAAAAAAACAATTTCAGTTCAGTTCAATTTACTAATTGTTTATTCATGTTTGAAACAACAGATATAGTTCCATACTACAAACATTGTTAATGCAAACAAAGGTATTCTCCGTGTATTGAAACTTGCATATTGAAAATGGCTATTTACATAGAGTATGACGTATGAGTATGTTTGAGATGCAAGCTGAATCCACAATGTCTCTTTTATACTCTGTAACTATTCAAATATTGAGACGCATGGATGATACAGATGTCTGCAATCACCATAGAAGTAAACAAAACCAAAGGTTAGTATTTTTAAATACATATATTTACATTCACGTCCTTTAATCCCTTTCGGGGTGGACAAAACCTCGGAGAGATCTCCTGGATCACTTTAGACCTTGAATATTGAGGTTCTGATGTCATATGGAACATTGGTGACAGCTTGCTAGCCCATCACCCAATAGATTCAATTTACACCTAGTCCTTCAGACGCCTATGACATGCCGGAAAGAACGGTAGCTAGTTAGCATTTTTTACGTCCTTACTAGCACGGGAACTATTTTTAAGTATCTTTTGTTTTTCACTACATTCCTGTATCAATAATAGGTTCGTATGTATGTCTTATATAGCTTAAGGCAATGTCAATGTAAGTCTATTGAAGTACAAAAACGTTTTCACACCATTGATATGCATCATTATTCCAGCGAGACGTGGATTGGATAGTTGCCAAACAGCCTTCAGTTTTTTGAACACAGAATTACTCGTACTCTGAAGCGCGAATATTGAACAAGACTATACTACAAAAAGATATAAGTATATTATGTTACAGTTAAGTAATTGTGTTTATTTGTAAATTAAGTTGACTAGAGTATTATGTATATATTATTGTAATCAATGTTGGTCGCTAATGACCAAGCAGTAAAAGCTACATTAACTAAAATAAAATAAATAAAAAGAAAGAAATCATAAAAGTAAATCTAAGAAAGTAATTTTTTAAGTGTGTATACTACATACATGGTTCCTTAATATTCATGATTTTTATATTAATAGCGCACTTTTCGTTAGATATCCTGCACCCAAATTGTTTATCCAGTTATCCGTTTATCCAGTCCAGTATGATATAAAAGCTAGTATTTAAATTAGGAGTTTACTCAACTTTCTTGTATGAGTAGAGTGAGTAGGTTTGGATATGTCATTTGGATGAATGATTGTAGATTGACAAAAGGAATACATGGGGGTGAAATGGAAGGGCGGTTAAGTAGGTGCCAGCTCAATAAGACATGACAATCAGATAGACGCCATATTGAAAATTGTCCTTAATAGCCATACCCATAACCACCGAGTGTGTATAGTGTCAATGAAGCTAAAGTCGTTTATCAGGATCGGGAAGATGAGAATCCGTGATATCTAGCTACCTCTTTACAGAGAGATGGGCGTGATGTATAAAGTATTTATTTAGAAAGAATAATAGTTACATACATTCTATCCAAGTCTTATCAACACGGAACTATACATACATACACATCACATTCCCTGTAGAGGCAGAGATCACGGATCCCCATTTGTCCCGATCCTGACAGACCACTTTCGCTTCATTGACACTCATACATCTTCTCATACACACTTATATAAACACCACCAGTCATGTTATAATTATAGAAGCTTTTTAATTAGGCCCTTGTCAGATCTAGACTTAGATCACTTTCGCTTCATTTACACTCATACATCTTCTCATACACACTCAAATAAACACGGAACCATTCATGTTATAACTATAGAAGCTTTTTAATTAGGCCCTTGTCAGATCTAGACTTAGACCAAACAAATTTAATAATGACTTCAATGAATCTTGCGAAGTCACATCTGGTGCGGACAGATTAATATTGGGTCCAATATTTTCAAATGATTAATTTCTTCTCGGCTCTGTCATTGTTGGACTGAATCGGCTGTGATTAGTTTTCATATTATTATACATATAAAATTGAGTCTGTACTAGACTCAATTAAATATGTATGGGCGGTGATTTAATAGTGATTTTATTCTAGTTATGTAAGAAGTCGATAATGAACTAAGGCTAAATGAGATCATTGGGCGATGAAATAGATAAATGACTTGAGTATTTAAATAATTGTACATTAATACCATATGGTGTCAATGAAGCGACAAATGGAGATCCGTGAACTCTCCCTAACCCTTTACGGGGAATCAGGCGTAATGTGTATATACCATCAATGGAGCGAAAATGGTCTATCAGGATCGGGATAAATGGAGATCCGTGACCTCTCCCTAACCTTCTACAGGGAATCAGGCGTGATGTGTATGGAATACCATGTTAATCTGTATACTAATCCTTAGGGTGATAAAAGAGATAATACCGATATACTATTTCAAAATACTAAGGGATATCTAATTGCCACAAGGCATACTAGAAAGATTGCAGCATACTTATGTACGATGGGTTGGCAACCTTTATCAATATTATAATAATATTCAAGTTTCAGTAAAGCTAGGGGCGTAAAAGTGAACTTTTATGCGCCTCGCTCTATAAATATCGACATGTCTGGGAAATGTTAATTAAAGTTCCTTTCGCTATATCCTGGTAACTTTCCCAATACCCCTTAATTAAACAACTTGCAACAATTCAACGCGTTTATTGATTTCGACACTTGATTAACTACGCATAAATAGTTTAAGTTACCCTTAAGTTAGGAATATGAAAGTTATTAGAATAACTTCAACTTATTTCGCTGTAACTTACCCCGTTTGTGTGGTTCATATGTACAGTGTGAAAAGAAAGTAGTAGATTATCTGCTGCGACCTTGGCAAGTCTGTATTTATATTAGACAAGCAACACATACGAATGGATGATTCAAAAGATTCCTCTTCTCTCCAGTGTGTGCATTGGAAACCAAAAGGTTCCGACTTTACTTTTCTTCTCCATAAAAGTCTTCTCTATAATAGTCAAATAATTACATAAAAGAAAGAAAAACAATTGCATCTTATATAATACCAAGTATCCCGTGCTAGTGTAGGACATTAAAACAATGCTAACTAGCTGGCCTTCTTCCCGGCATGTTGTAGGAGCCAACTAATGTACTAAGGGTCAATGGAATGTTTTGGTCGATGGGCGAATATAACCTCTATTGGAGTTTATTGGCACTTATATAACATCAAAACCCTAATATTCATGCTAACAGTGATCTTGAATATTCTGTCCTTCTAAAGTTCTGTCCACCCCAAAGGCAAATTCGACAGGTATGCAATAACCTTAGAGAAACGGGTGCTGTTGCATTTTACGCAAGACCTAGCAAAATTTACTCCCTGGATGATCTGTACAATCAAAATTTCTACCTACGAAAATATCGTGCGGAAACCTACCTGTTCCCCGAACATGTAGTTAGTACTCGTAAATGGCGACATGGCTTACCACCTGTCACATTGAGTACTGACTATCTCGTCAACACGTGGGTTCGAGGTGGCTATAGAATTACTACCTTCGCAATTACGGAGATACACCTGAACCTCTGACTTTCCCGCAAGAGTTAATGGTCGGGAACAAGTTTGTCTTTTGGTCCGTATTTTTTCTTGCATCAAATTCTCCATTTTAAGGCAAAGCAGGTATATTGAAGCACCTAGCAAAGAGCGTTGATTTTTCCAAAAGCTTTTCGCGTCGGCGGTTCACCGCAGCGATTGCTGAGAGCAAATGTCAACAAGTGTGGTCACGCAAAATGGAGGCCATTTTTATTTTTTCACCAATTTATCTCCTTTGAAATGAAGATTCAAAGTCGTTGATGGGTAAAGGCAAATAGGAGGAATTGAATTCACGTGGTTGTTGAATGATTGATAGTTTAAAATAGTCTAACCTAACCAAGTTTTCAACCATTATTTGTTGATATTTTACTTGACTTTATGGATTTTATTATTATGGATATTAAAATCGGTGTGCTATATAAACCTATCCAATATATGAATGACTTATTGTAATACATCTCTTTATTTAACAAAACTGACTTAAAATAATTCCACTGACATGTTTATTCAATTCAAAAAGTTATAACATCCTCTCTCAAAATCTTCTAACATACTACTTCTTTCGACATTCAAAACCTAACGTAGCAAACGAAATCAACCCTGATTTCTATTTATAAAGCAGCGTTGAAACGCGACTGCAAGTAAACATTTTAAATAATGCACAAAGGAATTTTCAACAAGTGCTCTCCGTCTAATGCATGCTCTAATCCGACGAGAGCGAACATTTGTTAAACACGTGTTGATTCTCTGTTCAGAATGCTCTAATCGTGGTTTAAACTTTGTTGTCTATGAATTTGTTATGTGAGGGCTATGTTTTTAGTCAAATTATTTAGTATTTAGAGAACCCATTATTGTATATTTTGATTTCAGATCTTACTCCGTGACAAAATAAACGAAAAAATACAAAACCCTGTTTGCGCCATTTTTCTGATTTTTTATCAACTGTATGCGTTTATATTTACGTAATTATTAATACGAGTACAAATTTGCAAAGCCATAACAACTTTCGACTCTTTAAAACCGATCACAGCCGAACATATTCTACTCCTTAACTTCGCAACATATTCTACCCCAATACTTCTATTCTACTAAGGTACCGAACGCATGTCCATATATGGGCAACACATTAAGACTACAGGCAGTGGCCAACCCGAGTGAATTAGTTCACTAAACTTAACCTACGTGTTGGCTAACTCGCTGAGTTAGTACAAAGACGTGATTTGTGTACGTGTTAAGAGACCTAGGGTTTGGAACGTGCCTAGGCTTTGCTATGAATCGTTTTAAATGGGTGAGCGTTTTATGTATGTAATATAAATGATACCTATAGTGGTTAAATATTGAATATACACATATGCTTAGATACTGTACATACATACATACATACACACATAAATGTATGTATATATACATATACATTCACATCCTTTAATACTTGATGATATCTCATATCGCTCCTTTGCGACGATAGTGTGATAAGTCAAAAATAATGATTTTACAGAAATTCACTTTTAAAGTTTTGATTGAGTATATCATTCGAATTAGTGCTCCAATGATCTTTTTATCTATGGAGTGATTTGAAATTAATTTAAGAGGAATAATGCGGTCCCGTTTATTGAAACATTCAATAGAAATCTTTAGATTTACTCTAAGTTTAAGAAAACTTGAAAAACTTACCGCATTATTTTTGAAAAGCAAAGGTATAAATTTTGAGTTATATCAAATTGTCACATTCTTGATGATAGAAAAAACAATTAAACACTAAGTTAACTAAAGAAAATACTGTCTTAATGAAATCAGATCACTTAATTATTTATAATTTTTCAGTCAACATAGTAATAATTGCTGTGGCTTCATTTATTTTATTACATAAATGACGAAATTGTTAATGAATGTGTGATTGTTGTGAGAGCCGCGAAAGTCCTTGATGAGAATAATGTTTGTGTGCTTTTCTTCAATGCAGTTGGTCTGTTATTAATTGATAGCGTGTTCTTAAAAAATGTTTTACAAACTCTAGTCTTAATTCCAGATAGAGTAAAATAAAAGGCATTATTGTTTTCTCGTTTTGGTGCCACTGTTCCATCTGAATTTATCTTTACATACCGCTGTACAGGTTTTACTTCTTTCATGCAATGAAGCAAAAATGTCTACTGCTCTTCATTCCTCCTAGATCCCAATACTATTTTAAAATTTGTTGTCTTTGAGCTTCAGTTATCTTGTCTCGGCACTTAAACTTACAATTTTCTTTGCAAACAGGTTTTAATTGTTCGGCGATAGGTTTTTTAGTTTTAAGCAACTGATATGCCTTCCTACTATTGCGCAATCTTCTTGCCTGGCAAGTTTTTTCCCTTTTTTGACTGGTGTATCTGCTTTAGGTTCTAAGTTGGTTTTTGATTTTCTAGGTTGGTTGGTTTTGTTGCATTCATTGAATTTGTTCATTAGTCCCAATATTTGGGTGTCTATCCAAATCTTCTTCGTCTTGAGTTGTAGAACTACTGGGCCCTTACTCCACTGATTCATTTTAGCCACAAAATTACTTCAATATCGATATTGTGGCACTTCAGTGGCCGTAATTTGACACTTTTGGCACTCCACTAACAAATTTTGGCCACTGAGGGGCTATCGAACTACATCTGCGTCTAAGTACAAAAAAAGCTACTCCACTGACCAAAAGTCAGTCAATGTCAGTTCAATATCCTTATATTTCGTACTCCACTATTGACATTTCCATACTTGAGTGGCCACTGAGGTGCCACTGAAGTGCCATAATATCGATATTGAGGCACAAGTGTGGCTGTCAAAATATTAGCAGAGTGCCACCTTTACGGCCGAGATGCAGAAGTATCGCTATAGCGACGCAGTTGAGTGGTTGTCAAAGTTAATTAGTGGAGTAAGGGCCCTGGATGAACAGTTGCTCTCAGATTATAATCTTAATGTTGTTTGCCGTTTTTTGGGAGTTATTTGGTAGTTTGAATATTTAACTGAGTATCACTGTCGGTAAAAGTAGACTTTCTAAAGTATGTGTGAGACGATAAATGAACGTGGAGAAAGCAAAGGATGTTCAAGGCTCGTGCCGAATGGAGGTTTCTAGTCTATTTTTTCTGTCGCATGGTGAGAAGATTTTCGTGTGGATAAGTAAATACAGATAATATTATAATTATAACTTCGGGGACTCATCGTGAACTTTTTCAGGATTGCCTTTTATTTCACTCATAGAAAAATGTTAAGTTGATACGTTTTTTATAATTAAGACATAATAAAAACACCTACAAACCTTAAATGAACTTACCAAAGGGGCTTATTTAATGGGTGTAATATCGTCAGTTATTATATTTGTACGTTAACCATTTCCTTAAACCTTTAAGATGGTGTAAAATCGCCCTGAACATTCGTGGTAAACACATTTACTTGTGAATTGGATCTTCTTATTCTTCACTCCTTGTGCTAATTCCATCAGTGTTTTTAACCTATTGCCCTCAACATTTGCAAAATAAACATTAATAAATATATTATGACGTAACTTTGCATGAATATTGGGGTTGTGATGTCATTGGTTAAATTGGTTGCTAGCACATCGCTAATAGATTCTATGGACCCTTTGTCCCTTAGTCGCCTCCTACGACATACCGGGAAGCATAGATTTATTGGGCGATGGGCTAGCAACTATGGTGTAATTACAACGTGATTAGACTAGTATTAGATTTTACTCGTAAATATATCGAATGCTTACTTGTAATATTCTTTTATTTCTCACTCTTGTGCATAGAGTAACAAATTCATATTACTATCTATCCATCGACGTGACCTACGTAAGGCTAATGAAAGAAAGAAAGAAAGAAAAAAGAAAAACATTTATTCACTGCTACACATATACATTTTGACAAAACACTATTTATAAACACTTTGATACAACAACAATACTCGTACATATAAGAAGTAGGCACTTGATGCAGTGAAAAGGTGCTGTCTCAGTATTTAATGCAGCTAAGCTGCATCACTGATCCTCCGACAGCACCCAAACCTAAGTCTGTCACTAGCTGAAAATCATATATACTATACATACATATATACACACATACATACACATAGTACATACATACAATGATAATGATAAAAAATAATAATTAAAAAACTGGTAAACGTACTTAGATGTTAAAAAATATATAATTTAGTATAAAAACTCCTACGAAATAGTACGCACGATTAATAATAGGTACAAAATTAAATTATATATATATAGATACTATACATAGATAAACAAACGCTGTATAATTAAATACGTATAAAAGTAAAACATATTTATTGAAATATATACAAACATAATACACAAGCAAACACGTATATACACATACATAGATCTCTGTACAGAAGCTTAAATATGTAAATACATCCAATAAATGAATATATACAATATCTGATACAATTATAGAAATTTGGTATTTGTAAACACAAGGTAAGATCATTGACAGGATTTAGGGGATGGATTTCTGTTCCTCCAGAAGATAAGCCTTGAACCTACGGTTGAAGACTCCCCTAGAAACAACATCGCGGATAGGTGCAATGCTCTCCTCATAAAAGAGTTGATCGAGCAAAACCGTGGGTTGCGCGTATTCGCCCGAAAACTGGGACGTAGCCACATGACGAAGTTGAGGACAGCTCGTGGAGACATGGTCACCTCTAGACCAGAGATCTTGTCTGAGATAGAAGATTTTTACGGCCAGTTATACCGCTCGCGCTGCCGAAATCCGGATCCTGACCCCTCCGATTCAAGGGCCACGTTGACACGCCACTTCACAGAGGACATGTCCGAAATAGCTATGGATGAGATTGAGACGGCCTTAAAACAGCTCAAAAATGGAAAAGCTCCGGGAGAGGATGGAATCACCTCTGAGCTCCTGAAATCTGGTTGAAGACCAGTTCTGAGGGAGCTCCAGAGATTTTTTAACAATGTCATCTTCTCCGGAAGAACTCCAGAATGTTGGGGCAGAGGTGTGGCCGTTCTGTTCTTCAAGAAGGGAGATAAAACCCTCTTGAAGAACTACAGGCCGATAACACTTCTGAGCCACATATATAAGCTGTTCTCAAGGGTCATCTCCAATAGACTCTCAGCCAGGCTCGATAGCTTTCAGCCTCCAGAACAGGCCGGGTTTCGACGGGGTTTTAGCACCATAGATCACATCCACACGTTGAGGCAAGTTATACAGAAAACTAACGAGTATAACTAGCCACTCTGCCTCGCGTTTGTGGACTATGAGAAAGCTTTTGACTCGGTCGAGACCTGGGCGGTCATGGAATCCTTGCAGCGATCTCAAGTCGACTGGCGATACGTGAGTGTGCTGAGACATATTTATGAATCCGCCATGATGACCGTTCAACTCCAAGGCCACGGCACGAAACCTATCCAGTTGCAGAGAGGTGTCAGACAGGGGGATGTTATGTCCCCGAAACTGTTCTCGAGTGCACTGGAAGATGTTTTCAAAATGTTGGATTGGGTTGAACGAGGAATAAATATCAATGGGGAATACATCTCGCACCTCCGCTTTGCTGATGATATCGTTCTGATGACGGAGTCGCTGCAGGATCTGGAGGAAATGCTGTCCGAATTAAATGCTGCTTCTCGACGCATCGGACTCGGGATGAATTTAGAAAAAACCAAAATCATGTTTAATGATTTGGTAGTCCCGAGACCGGTTGCCCTTGGGGGCACTCCCGTAGAAGTTGTTTCCCAATACACTTACTTAGGCCAAATTATACAGCTTGGCAGAAACAACTTCGAGAGGGAGGCGGACAGAAGAATACAGCTAGGATGGGCAGCATTTGGAAGGCTAAGGCATGTCCTCACGTCGTCTTTACCACAATGCCTGAAAACTAAGGTTTTCAATCAGTGTGTGCTCCCTGTTATGACGTACGGATCTGAGACGTGGACACTCACTGCGGGACTAGCCCATAAATTCAAGGTCGCTCAGCGTGCTATGGAGCGGAAGATGCTCGGGGTTTCTCTGGTAGATCGCATCAGAAATGAGGTGATACGCCAGAGAACTAAAGTTACCGACATTATGAAAAGAATTAGCACGCTGAAGTGGAGTTGGGCTGGTCACGTATGCAGGAGGACTGATGGTCGTTGTAGCAAAAAAGTTCAAGAGTGGAGACCGCGTCTCAGTAAACGTAGTGTGGGGCGCCCCCCGGCAAGGTGGGAAGACGACCTGCGCAGATTGGCCGGCATTGAATGGATGCGAACTGCCACTGACAGGGAGAAGTGGCGTCATTTGGGGGAGGCCTATGTCCAACAGTGGATTACTTCAGGCTGATGATGATGATGATGATCTATACATCCTACATAGAACCTGGCATAAATTCTTCATTACAGAGCAACGCAATCTCCATTTTAGAAGATATCTTAAGGAAACCGAGTTTGTTCGTTCAGCCATCGAAGTCACGGAAACTCCGCGACGATTGAGTTAAAAACTTTTACAATATTAAGAGTTCACTTTGGAGGGAACTCATTCACAGTAAACTGGAAAATTCTTGATCCGCGCTTCCTAAGATTAACCAAGCCATTATTATTTGAGCTTTATATGTGTTACTTAGGTCTGTTATCACTTTGGGGAAGTCAGAGACTCCAGATAAAAGTGTCTTATAGTCTCACAGAGATAGCGTCGTCTTTGTTAAGGTGTCGACTATTAATATTTCACCTTATTTTTTATAGTGTTAGTTGATGTTACATCACTGTTTACAATATTTATTGCTGCATTCAGAAATATATGTAAGTTTCTTGATTATTAATTTTTGAAATGACATTATAGTTAGTTATTTAGTACCGCTTTTACATCTCCAGTAATTTAAAAGCTTAATGATCTGTTATATGTCATATTTATACAGGAGCAAAATCATATCCTTATTTTAGCTTTTAACACTAAGCTACCCTTATGATAAAGTCCACTAAAACACAGATAATATAATAATAAACTAGTAACTAAACTATAAAAACTATTCTCCTGTTAGTATTCAACCCATATCCAGAGAATAGCACGATAAAGCAGGATATAGAGTAAATAATAAACGAGAATCAGATTACTCAAACCGCGTACCGATTGAGTCCATTCATATATTATTCGTAGTACAGACGTACTCATATATAGTAATGGAATAACTGCGTAGCATACACGTGACAATAGTCATTGTTGTCACTAGATAATGCATGTATATTCAAGTCCTTAAATCCTCTTTGGAGTGGACAGAACTTCGAACAAAGTATCTATACAATAGACAAGAGTTCATAGAATCTATTGGATTGTATTCTGTTATCAATAATCCATTTGAATATTAATCCCTGAATAACGTGGTATGTTTCTAAGATTCTGTCAACCACGAAAGCAATGGGTGTTACGGAATGCAACAAGCTGTGTTTCTTATCGACATATTGCAAGATATATACTGGTGCAGTTTTCTGGATAAGTTTTGTATAAGATATAACTCATTGGTTAATATTCGCTTTAATATTTATTCTTATATTTTATAAATATTCCAAGAAGAAAAACATAGGATGGCGTAATCTGCAGATGTATGTATGGCCTTATAAAATGAATAAAATTAGTATATAAAATTTTATTAGCGTATTTTTTTTCTTTTTATCTTGTATAATCAATCAATAATATTATAGTGTCAATTATTATTCTAATGTGGAATCTCAATAAAGGATGGAATAAAATATCTAGGCATCTAGTTTTACCCTATTTATTTCTTCATATGTTAAAGGTACATAATAAAAAGCTCGTTCGTTGCTAGGGTCGTATGAGCGATTCGTCAGGGTGAAAAGCAATATTTCTCACTCAGTACCATTTGGGTGTTTTTCTTAACGATAAATTGGCCAAACACACGTCCGAACTCCAGAAAAAGGAGGTCAGGTTTACTATGTAAGTTGTGTACTTTTTTGAAGAATCATGTATTCATGTTTTGACAGTAAATGTCGGTGGTAAACTAATAATTTATTATGTTTTTACATGGCTTCAAAATGTATGCTTTTAATGAACCTCAACCAAAAACAAAAATACTAATTTGAATACATTTTTATAACTATGTTACCAAGAATACCGATGTTATAATTTTGTAAAAATTAAAGCATTTATTTTTTAAAACATGCATAACACACAAACAACAAGTACACAAAAGTTATAAAATCATTCCGGTTCTACGTACCAAAATAATATGAAAACTAAAATTTTGTAAGTTATGTAATTATGTCATGTAGGGTAAATAAAGTTTTGATTATCTATATAAAATGCTACCTAAATGTAGATTAGCTACATGAAACCCACTAAATGTTTAGCACTAAACTTAGTAACAGTACTAAACTTCGGAGACCCGTAATTAGATTTCCACACTATTTTTGCAAGCAGCGAGGACTTGCAAAATTAAGAGTCAAACTTGGCAGTGCAGTCATTAAACCCAGCTGAGTAAATGGAGGAAAGATTTTGCAGAACTTTAGGGATTAGCTATCTTGATTTCAGTTTTATTTAGGTACTCGTCTGATTTCCTGAAACTTTGTTTTTAATGTAGCGTCTTACGTAATTGAGGTTACATGGGGTAGGTATTAGATATAACATGAGGATGTTAAACCGTTTAGAAATATTTAGGTGGAATTTATTTAGTTAAGACTGAAATAATCATATCAAAGAGGCATTGTATGTTTCGAATCTTAGAATTATTTTCTAATTCAATACACAATGTTTGAATTTGCTTTGTGGCTATTTACAGACTGAAAATTAGGTACCTATTGCTAGATACTAGTGTACGTAGATTTTATCATCATCACTAGATAAAAGTAGGTTCTGTATTAACATCATAGACTATCTTAATTATCACTCAATTGCGAAGTACTCTGAAAAAGAAAAAAAACGTGTTTATTATGTGTGTACAAACATGATGTAGAATGTGTACAACAAAAAGAATGCTAACTAGTTTATAAGTATATAAAATAATATTCATGCTAAAAGTGAGATAGGTCATATTATTGCTTCGAGAAAAGGAATTAAAAGAAGTTAGTGTATATGTACGTATATGTGCTTACACGCTCATCACGCCTGAGTCCCTGTAGAGGGGTAGGCAGAGATAACGGATCCCCATTTGTTCCGATCCTGACAGACCACTTTCGCTTCATTGACTCTCATACATCTTCTCATATACACTCGTACGTATATGTATGTATGTACGCAAACAAATAAGACATTTCCCTTCCCTCGGCCGCCATGTCGAGTGACCGACGCAACCTTTTTATCGTTTTCAATCGTTCGGAACAAGCAAGATTAATAGCGCCAATAAATCAGGCGTGATTTTATCAACTCTGCAAACTAACCTGCCAACTATTGATTTACTATTGAACGTAATTAATGAATCGAGAAAGCTTGTTTATTTCTCTTTATTTATGCCTTTACTTTGCTTGCAAGATATAGCTAGATGCGTCTTTTTATCGACATTTGTGTCGTATTGTGGGGTACTCAGAGGTTCGTGAATTTATCTCAATTATTACGGATTTATTTTATAATCACCTCGAACCCATGTGTCACAAGCATTCTTACAAATGTTTTACATGTTTTAACTTTCATAGAAATAGCAGAGCATTTGACATGATAATGATTGATGTTATTTATATGGCCATTTAGGAACAGTTATAAAATACAAAAAATACAAATACAAAATTCTTTATTCAGTTTCTAAAACTTAATCTATAACTGTAACAAGCATCAGAGCCCCCATTTAAGAAGGGTACTTCCTGTGTTAGGGAGCTCCTAAAAGACCAATTAATTCCTTATAAAAGAATCCATGTACATGATATACAGACGTTTTAACTAGTTATTTTCTATTCTAGAGTATTTTTTTTACATTCCAGATTATCTCAGTTCATTATAAATATCTCCTACGTAAAGTATATACTAAAATTCCAACTATTTAGTATTTAAACCCTTTTGTGATTCACATGTTTGTACAATGGAGATGGAATTAGGTGTAATGATCCGAAAATTCTCATGAGGTTAGGCATTCGCGGAATTCTTTATTTTCCTTTTCGCTGCGTGTAATTTAAATAACTTCCTCATTCGCTCCCGACTACATTACATTCCCCGCATTCCTACAGCTCAGCATTCATTACCTAATTAACTACTTTATCATTAAAAATTATTAAGAAAATGAATTTGTATAACAGATATGCTTCTTCACAATGAGTCCTTATGAAGTGGTCTAAGGCTTGAGTGACCATTGTTGTAGTTTTGTAGTTTTATGGCCACTCAAAGCCACGTTTTATCGGATAATCAGAAATCAACGTCACAGGTGGTTCCGTATCGTCGTGTAAAGTCACTGACTATTGTCTATACTAAAGAATGGGATGATTTTCTTGATTACCGTATTGTAGTAAGAGTACATGTTGTACAATTACATTAAGATCACAGTTAAGTAAGTAAATGTAAAAAAATATACTTGATACATTCACATCCATTTTGTAGCGAATACAACGTTGAATATATAATATTTTATAAATTACTTTAAGTCGAATGTACATAATAAAACAAAAACAAGTAATAAATGTTCTACATTAATAAATCGATTCGCAAATCCCAATAAACTGAAACTAAGTATACACTATTTTTTATTTCATTGTTCCAATTTAGACTACTAAACAAACCTTGTACAGAGTAACAAAGTAGGTTCTGTCAGGAAATAAGATTTTAGGACTGTTTACATCATCGGACATCTTGGATGCTATCCATGGAGCACCGCCAACCACTACATAACCAGGGTCCGTGAAATTGGTCTACATCATTCCAGACAGAAGGCTACTTAAAATAATGATCGTGTGTGCGTTACAGAATAAATATGAGGATCGGGGAGTTCCGTTATTTCTCCTCTGGGATTTAAATATAATAATAATTATTTTAGTTTTCAACGTAGCTCAGTTGTTTGGGGCTTGACTCTGTAGCCGTGGGTACAGGGTTCAAATCCCGTTTGAGCATGTACCAATGGAAATGAAGTGTAATAAATTTCTGTGTACATTTTCTTAATAAAACTACATTTACTAAATGTATTGAACATTACGGTGAGGGAAATCATCGTAAGGAAACATTGAGTACTGATTTTATGGTCAAGAAGTTGGTTTGAAGTGGCCATAGAATTAGTACCTTCGCAATTGCGGAGATACACCTCAGCGGAGACACCTGAACCTCTGACTACCCAGCAAGGGTTAATGTTGTGAACGCGTTTTGTCTGTGTTTTGTTCAAACAATAAATATTATACACACATTATTATTATTTATTTAACACACAATATCTGTTATTTTTCTTCATAGTGTGTTGTAAAATATGAATGAGCAACTACGGTTTTTCAGAGGTATGCCTACAATATTAAATTTTGAAACTTAATGCGTTTGTCTAAATCTTCCTTAGGCATAATTTCGTGAAATGTCACCCTTCTTCATTGCATTGCGTATTTGCTCATCAAACGTGTTATTGAGGCAATCTCTGCTTAATTACCCTTCTATATGACCCATAAATGTACCGTTTGTTGTTCGTCTTCCAACACAGTACATAAACTTTCACGACGATGCGATGAGCGGTAGTCAGAGGAGATACTATCTACCTGCGAAATTACGGTGTTGAATTTACTTTACTTTTAAACGGGCCTCCTATCATCCGTACATACATACATTCACGTCCATCAATTCTTTTCTGATTGGACAGAACCTCGGCGATTTATTATCTCCTAGGTCACATTTAGCATAAATATTAAATCACCCAACCCATGCCATTAACTACTAGTCCCTTAGTCGCCTCTTACGACATACCGGGAAGAACTACAGCGAGCATTCTTTTTACGTCCGAGACTCGGGACTAGAACGGCACTCTTATCATCATCCATTTGAACAATATTTCTTTTTAACACTTATTTTAGAATTGAATACGCTTTTTATATTTATAAAGGGACATTTAGATGTGTGGATTTTACTAACGACCTCTCATAACTTGGGAAAACTATAAAGAAAAGATATAAAAAGGGTCTTATGTCCTCGCTTAAGAAAATGGCGAGATCCGAAGCAATTTGCATGCATTTTCACCTCGTATTTTCTTGAGAGATTGAGTGTCACCTGGGACCGTGTAGAGACACCTTTACCTTTGTTAACAAAAAATATGTAAAGTAGAAGTGTTGGATTGAATAGGTTTTAGTGTACATATTTATAATACATTTGTGTACATTTTATATATTGCCAGATGGACCGATGATCTGAAAAAGGTCGCTGGTAGTGGTTGGCTGAGGGCCACGAGTGATCGTGTTTTGTGGCGTTACCTTGGGGAGGCCTACGTCCAGCAGTGGACTGTCATAGGCTGATTGATTGATTGTACATATTTTACTTAGTAATCTGAATGAGCTGAGGGATTAATATTTCCGTTATGTAATTGTTAGTCACTTCACTTCTACAATAGGATAAACATTCTGATATTTCTAAGAATACTTAGACAGTGTCTTTACTCAGGCCATTTCTTATTGGCTAATATTTATCTTTCAACTGTAAAGAACGCTATGATAGACCATACGCTTACTGCGGACTCACCTGCAAGGTACAGTATTCATAAGTTGTAAGTGCAGTTTAATTACTTTTTTGTCGTGCTATTCTGAGAAAATAGAGAACCATTTCTTGTTAGTGCTGAGATGGACACCTGAACCGCTGACTATCAGGCAAAGGTTAATGATTGTAACAACGTTTCTCTTTTTGTTTATGTGTCACTGGTTACTTAAAGATCATCCTCCAAAAGAACACTAAAAATACACCATGAATCTGTAGAATAGAATTTGTGTCAAACCAAACCTTTGTTAATTGGAAACTATGTTACGAACCATGCGTACCGAATTTAACATATGAAAATTATCCTTTACGCAACTTGAATCACAAGTGTACCGATGTTACGAACTTAGAGTTTGTCCGGATGTGTTTTGAGAAGATTGTTCGTGTGTTCAAATTGCTTGACTGCCCTTTCGGTCCTTTTGCAAGTTCTATGTCCGACTTCAAGGGGTGGGTCCCATCATTTAATTACGGCTTAGTAAGCAACATAAGCGTAGCGAATAGCCCTTTCTGGTACTCAGAGGTTTGGGAAACCATTGTAGGAACGCGTATGTATGTTTTTGGTTAGTGGGTAGACTAGTTTATTTTGATAGACATTAATAATTAAGCGAATAAACATTCAAATGCAGTACTCAAAAATAATACCGTCTAACGATAGGCTAAGCTCAGGGCAGCATTCTATTTACATCTGACTGACACTGTACATTTCTTCGATAATTAATAAGATATGTTTATTATTACTTATTGAATGAATGAGTCTAGACTTGGGTGTAAGTGAAGCAAGAGAGATTTGTCAGGATCGTTCCAGGTGATGATCGGTAGTCTCTACCAGTCGCATTAGGGATGTAGAGTCATGAATATATGTGTGTTGATTTTTATTGTTATAACGTCTCTTCAAGTATCTGCACTGCCATCTTTTGGTAAGCTTATTAATTTGCGCAGCCTCACTAATAAAATATTGAGGTCTCGAAAGGGCAAGGTCGCCCCGTAATCTGATTTGCGGAGTTTATTATGGAACGAATCTGCGGAAATGAAATTTACTGAAAGGGTTAACTGGGGGGATGAAAAGGATTGAAAATCAGCCGGAAATAGGCTTCGGTTGAGAAATTGGCTTGGTAATTTGTTAATGAGCTTCACAAATTAGAGGGGGTATTTAGTAAAATGCTATATTGTTTTCGCTCACCAAAACCTTAACAAAACTAGTCATGAAAAATGGATATACATAGTTTAATGTATCTTATAAACTTTAATGACAAAAAAGAAAAAGAAACAGACATAGTACAAAGCACGGCTTTATCAGTGCTCATGATCTTCAAATTTACTCAGTCTATTATTAATTACCACACTCATTGCTTGAAATATTTAATTAGTACCGAAATAACCCAAAAACTTAATTCAATTCCAAGCCGTAAGTTCCAACGAAGCACAGACTTGAATCTGTTGGCACATTTTCAACAATGCTTAGTAAAAACCACACGCTGTCGGAATCCCGTCGCATATTTGAGCATGGGCTTAAATTATAAACAGGGAGCTCTGCGGAACAGTGCACTGGAAAAAGCGATCTTATGGCACCGTTTCATACAGGCTAGTGGTAAAAATTACGGACACAGGCCAATATCAAAAGCTATTATAAAAAATGCAACGGGCGAAGATCCTTTTGAAATATTAAATCTTATGGCTATCATAACTCGAATAGTGTTATAGCTAACTGATAGTTTGCTACCAAGTTTTTTCACCTTATTATATTCTATGATTCCCGTACTATCAACCCATTACCTATTAGAGTAATGGATTAACAACATTTAAATGTTAACTCTCTATCTTTAAAGATAAACATAACTTTATACATTCTTTCATATGTATTTGACAAGAAAAATGGAAACTAGTAACGTTTTTCTTTATAATAACACCAATACAATTTAATCAGCTTCAAAATATATTATACCTTTAACAATAATATATAACTCTTCTAACTCTCAGCCATCCAAGTGCCATTTTTATCGATAATAGTGCCGTAGATAAGGTATATGAATTCCCGAAGCAATGATTGCGCATCGTGTCGTTCCCACATATTCGATTTACATTTAAATGTGAGCACCTCACTAGATTATACGGAACCAATTGGGGAAGCGAGGAGCGAAGTAATAGCAAGCTATTGGCCTCGTGAAAAATTGCCAGCTCGTCGTTGAAGATAGCTCGTAGACTAAGCGACATATATGAGGAAGATAGAGGCTTGAGTGGTCGTCTGTGGTCTTAGTTACTATCTGGTTTTGACCCAGTAAGTCACAACTATTTTACTTGTAGATGTTCCTGTTTTGTAAATCATATGATAAGTGATTAGTCCTTGATTGTCTGAAGTGATTCAACTTTGGATGAAGAAATTCGTAACAGTGATAGAGTTTTAATAGAGAAGTGAGCTAAATGTTTTATTTCGCTAAATGAGTGCATATTTTAATCAAAGCAAGGATTCTCAAACAATGTCTGTAGAGAGAACATGTAATATTTTTAGCTCTTCAGACATAATATCTCATCATATTATATTCTGCAAACACGGAGTCGCAATAAAATATTAAAATGTTAGGGAAGGGTTTCTAATTTTTAATAAATCCTGTTGGGAAATCAACTTTCGCTACCCGGAAACACAAAAATTCATCAAATATTCTCTTTTTTACAAATCCGGTAGGGATTTCGGTCACAATTTCCTTTTTTATTTCCTTTCCCTTGTTCATTTATCTTCTTCTTGAATTTCATTAAAATGGGTCATTATCGGCTTACGTAAATGAACTTAATTATTACATTTTGATGCGCTTCTTCATTTAATTAGTTGATTTATTTACATTTCAACTTGGGACATTGTTATTCCGTTTTAAAGATGCACCAAAAATATCTTTTTATTTATACTGGTATATTCTTATTTTTTCTATTTTATCTATAATACTGATCAAATAGCGCAAAAATAATTATTTTGTATTAAAAGCACAATTGTATTTCTGACATAAATTTGTTATGTTTAATTCCATATTTTTTGTAAAGGTAAAACTGATGCAATCAGTACATTTTATGGCTATATCTATTCAAATTCAAATAACATACTTAAACATACGGACATAATTGTCGGAGTAGTGAACACTAAGTTCCAAAATAGCTTCATATTTATGGCTCCGATCAATTAGCATATTTGTCATAGAAAACTTCAAGTCAAACTTTTCAGCAAAGGCATTTTAAGATGTAAGAAACCGATATTTTTCAAATTCAAAACAAGCTAGGAACGATTACAACTCCCATACTACCTTCTGAGGTAAGTAAAGCAAAAACACATTTTAATTGAATTCCATCACTTGAAGCAAGGGACTTAAATAGAACTGTAACTTCAACAACTGTGACATATAAATTTACATATTTCAAGTCGCGAACTGAAAATCTCCGTCGGCGCCAACAATGCTATAAATTAGTCATTTTTGGTAACTCTCCAAGAAAGAAGTTGCAATAAGATTTAGTGACGTAAATTTGAATATTACAATTACCCAGGGCTTGCTCATAAAATTCTTTGTCAAATAAAAGAATCGTGAAATCTACGGGTTTTAATACTTGTTCTGCAAAGTTATGGAAAACTGGGACGTACTGAGATGCAATACTCCTTTAACAAACATAGATGAACTGATGCCAAACATACATGAAGTTTTTACTACTTACTTTACTTATTACTTTAGGAATCGAGGCTGATTTATTTTTCGGGAATATTTGATATAATGTATATCCATACTTAGACAAATTAAATTATATATTTTTTGTATTATACAAAATATTGAAAAATATTATTAAACCTTTTATTTACATATTTTCTCAATAAACGTTTATAAATATTAACTGAATTCTTTTAAATTTACAAATTCGACGAAAAATTAGCTAAAAATTCCTCCTTCTTTTTACTCGGGAAGTAACAAAAAATTAACCGTGAACATTTGAACGTAACAAAAGGTGAAAACTGGGTGTTACAATGAAATTCGTACTTTGTAAGACTTTCGGAATATTTAGGGTTCCATTGGGATCAAGTAAGGCGTATAATTGTGAATTTCACTCCATTGTTTCATTTCTAAAGGAGTTTTGTTCCCAAACCCACTGCTCCTTCCGCTGGAGTAATATTGTTTTTTGTTCTTGTCTTATGAGTCGGAATCTTTATAAAAAAGGGCTAGTCTGGGACGTCAAAAGATTGCTAACTAGCTGCCGTTCTTTCCAGCATGTCGTAGGAGGCGGTTAAGCGACTGCGGGTATATGGAATCTATTGAGCGATAGGCTAGCAACCTGTCACCAATATTCCATATCAAAACTCAAATATATGTACATGCTAATAAGTGACCAAGAAGATGTTTTCATGGCTCCAAGATTAAATTAACAATGAAAAAAATAATCGTATGTTTAGAACGTATGTCATTTAATTATTTTGAAAATGGAAAGAATCTTGAACACACAAGTACAACTTCGTATTCATTCAACAAAATTATGTAGGCTGTAATGATTGTAGAATAGTTATTTAATAGTATTAGATCCTTTTTTAACTTTTTTCTTTATAGAACTAGTAATTCCTGGAACCTTAAAAATACTTGTTTTAAGTGTTTGTCTTTTGCTTTTCTATATGTTAATGAGTCAAAGTACATACCTATCGTAGATACGAGTACTTCATAAATACTCGAGTTATGTTATAATTCTTAACATATTTCAGACTCTATTCATAGTTATTGTAGAAACCTATGTATGTAAATAGATGTGTTTTAAAAATATTTAAGTTACTATTCAAAACATATTTCATACTCTATATTTTATATTTAGTTGCGAATATTTTCCACCTTATCACTTTGTGCACACACAAAATGCATTGTTACGACCAGGTATACAAACTTGATACTTTATGCTTCACCCAGCCCATAAATTGTCCATGGACACACAGGGGGTGAGTTTGGACACTTGTTACCGCTTATCTGTACCCCCAATGTGGTCCCTATTTTATTATCCCTTCCGAAACTATCATGTTGTTTATTTTGGTGCATTATATTTCATTGTACAACAGATGTCACTAAGGGTCTTTAATTACCGTATGAACAGACTTAATTGCATTTTTTAAGAATTGATTTTACACGACCAAACTGTCGCACTGGGTATTAACATGGGTATTAACAGAGTTTAATATATTTCAGACTTTACTTTCATTTATTTACGAATATATTCCACCTTATCGCTTTGTATCGCATATTCACTGTGCCATATAAACACTATTTGAAAGAAGATAAAGTAACTAAGATTGAAAACGGCATGCTTCAATGGTTTGGACATGTTAAGCGGATGAATGATAGTTGATTGACAAAAGGAATGAAATGTTGGTGAAGTGTGTGTCTATTACCGCGGAGTGTGTATGAGGAGATACATAAGTGTCATTAGCGAAAGAGTTTTGTCAGGATCAGGACAGATGGGCATCCGTGATCTCTACCTAACCCTATACAGGGAATCAGGTGTATGTGTGTATATAAACACGTATATCCATACAAAATGCATTGTTGTGTCCATGGACATAAACAGGGCGAGTTTGGTTACTTGTTACCGCTTATCTGTACCCCAATGCGGCTGCCATTATACTATCCTTTCCGAAGCTTACTTTATTTTAGACGGGAGATGCAATCGACCGGTGAGTTACGGGTTAACGCGATGACGGCAAACAAAGGGTTCATTATTTGGTGGCTTTTTATTGGTTAAATGCATTTTTCGTTTTTCTACTTTATTGTGAAGGATAATTTTCGTGACACAAATTAAAGTAAATACGTTGGTCGTAATAGTAAAGATATTAAATGTTAAAGGTATCTTATAGCTATGAGATCTTTAACTTACATATCATACCCGGCTTCTAATTAGGGTAAGCAATAACACAAGTCTGAAACTGATAAACTTTCTCGATACTAATTTACTCCTTTTTTTGCTTTACTTCCACATGTGGTAATCAAATTATTAATAATTTTAGGCATATATATATATATATATATATATATATATATATATATATATATATATATGCTACTAGAAAATGTTATATCCACCATACACTAATCCTTTCTGTGTCGATAGATTTTATGCTGACTGTAATATGAGCTGAGTCGTGTCAGTGTTAAAATACAAGTAAATAAAATAACAAAATTCTGTTTTATTGAGTTCAACGATGGTTTTGTTTGTCCCGCATTCACATGTCACGTGTCATGAGATTGTCACAGTTCAACAAAACAACATGTCAACAATAAAATGACTGTTACAAAATTGTTGTCACATCGTGTACAAGAATATACTACGAACTGAACTCGTAGTATGAAGAGAATTGAAACCGTAGTATACGTAAATGTAGGTACACTATTATATTCATTATTGATGAATTAAATCATTATTTTGTAAGGATTAAATTATATTCAGTGTTTCATTCAAATTAATCCGACATTCATTGAAAAATTTGTGGCAAATATCGTAAATACTGTTTATTTTACAGCGTTGTTGTAAAGAATAGTGATCATAATGTATACTTAATATTATACTAAAGTTTTTAGCATACATTATATTATATGATTATTGTATAATATATTGTATGTATGTATTCATTTAGTGTTTCGTAATTAATCGGATGTTCAGAAAACATTATTTAAATATAATTGGTAGAATAAAATTGGGAATATGTCTATGTAGTAAATAATTTCGAAGTGATCTAAGGCTGCGTTTTCATTAGGATATATAGGGAGGTTTTCAGTTATTACCTATAACCAACAAATAAACAAGACCTAAATATGAATAAGCAATCTCTTTCAATCCAGCAGACATACATTTTACATATACATAATTCGAATGTAGTTCCCAGTAAGTCCAAATAGGATCAAAAGATATGTAATTCAGTGAACTTCAAATACAAAGAGAGGGGTACTGGCAAACTGTTTAAGACAGGTTTGTACATAGTTGTACATAACTGATATCTCCATAGTCGCTGAAGTTAAGCAACGTGGCCAACGTTACGAATAAATTATTGTTTAATAGTAATGATTATTACACATTATAATAACATTAAGACATGTTTTGAGATGGGAAAGAATGAAGAAATGGATTGAGACTGCACAAGACCGAAGTTGCTGGACGATGCTGAAGGAGGCATACACCCAAGAGAGGGTCGAAAATGGCTAAAGAGAGAGAGAAGACATGTTTTTTTAAGGCGGGGGTACGTAGTGTGAAGAGCAGAAGAACATGTATGAGAGTAAAGCAAGAAAGATTTGTTAGGATTCGATCGATAGTCTTTGCCCATTGGGCGTAAATATATGTATATGATATGTATGGTATTTATTTCGATGAGGAAACCTGACTTTTAGTCGAAATATGCTTTTATCTGTATATAGTGGAATAGTTTAGCACCTGTGACGTTGGATATTTATTATCAGTTAAAACTTTTTGTGTTCAGACATCATAACAATTATCCGTTGAAGCTGTTCTCTGAACCTCTTACTACCCCAAAAAATATTACGGTCTTGAAACAAATCTATGGATCTCTATAGAACTCGTGAAAATGACGTCACATCAATTTATAGAAAAGCTCCCAACGCCATGTCGTAATTCAGCACTAGATTGCATTCGCCATCATAAAGTGACTCTCCACTCGTGCAGTTAAACGGCGTTGTGGACTGCAGATAAGCGCTAACAAGTGCGCTAACTTTAGCGCGTTCCTGCTATTTGTACCAGAGTTATGTAGCTGTAAATATTACAATAGACGGGTCTAGTACTTAATGAATAGAACGTTGTGTGTATTGTTGTAAATATTGATTCATTTTAAGGAGGTACAATAAATACAACAGTACCTAACCTAAATCTAACCTAACTTAGTCGTACATATCATATGTACATACAGATCCTTTATAATATAAGGCAGAAATAATTATCATCCATTTTTTAATATGACATTATTACAAGGATCACGAACAAAAGACGATTTTAATAAGTTTTAAATACTATTATTTTCATAAACACAAGGAAACGAAACTGTTTATAATATTGAATATCAACTTAGAGTAAGTGCATAAAAGACGTCCATATTTAAAACTCCGTTGTATTCTCAGTACTAACGACTATGAAACAGGTACTTTAACAAACAGTAAATAAAATGAAGCTATGAATTTTATTTTTACTGCACTCTCGAATGACATAACTAAACTTTTCAGACGCTGAGTGGTTTACATTGAAACTACTTTCCAGTAAACTTATTTCCATGTTCCAAGTTTCTCGTGCAAATAGTAAAATAGTAGTGATTTCGAAAGAATGTAGGTGTACGTGTCGTAAGAAAATATGTAATATTTAAATAACGCTACACAATGTACTCGTATGATTATACAGCTAAATCAAACTTTTCTTTAAAAAGAGTTTTGTAATTATATCATACTCTTTAAACCTACATGAGCATCTAAAACAACATCTGTAACAAATTTAACAATTTAGGTCTTACCCAAATTAAATATGTTGTTACATCTGGGAATCACACACTGAATCTTTGATTAGTAATCTGAAATTAACAAACTCAGAGGTGGTAGTTACAGTAATTTATATCGACTAATTTGAAATAATTTACAACCAATCATAATAACATAGATTGTAAAATTGTGGTATCGATTTATTACTTCAAACTTAATCAAGTTCAAAAGATGGTAAATAAAAAAGTAAAATTCTTATTAGTTTCACTAACGTCTACCCTATCCTAATTCCAAGTGATTTTGCTTAAACCAAGCACGGTCGGGAGTGTGAAAAATAGGTTAGAACTTGAACCGCGCTTCTGTGGAATGAAAATAAGTGCTTTTCGTCGCCTTTGTGCTCCCCGTTTCATTAATTCACGAATTTCAAAGCAGGAGCCGCCCGCAGACCGTTAAAATAAAACGCACGCTCGACCACAAAGTTTGGGTCAAACCAATACTTCTTTAATTCTGTTTGTACTAAATAATGAGGGTACAAATGATGAAGGTCATTAGCATCTTCTATTGTGTTGAGTAAGGCTTAAAGGCACAAAACTCACTAATATTAAGGTGTCAATGCCCAATATAAGTACAAGAAAATAAGTACAGTGTAAGTACAGGGGCTGATAATATATTGTTGTACCATAACATTGTTTATTGGATAGTAACGATTATATAAATTAATATCTTCGTACAAAGTCTTAATTAAATCTAGCATAGTCTTAATGTTGAATTTGGTGAATTTATTAATTGAACTGAGTTAATTACAGGTCACTCCAATAAAATTTAACTGAAAAACAGCGTTAATGTTTGGCGTGCAGCCAACGAAGGCATAGTACTAACAGATGCCTATTTATATTGAAGTTTATAAATCTATTTCATAATGACATACATACATACACATCACGCCTGATTCCCTGTAGAGGGGTAGGCAGAGATCACGGATCCCCATTTGTCCCGATCCTGACAGACCACTTTCGCTTCATTGACATTCATACATCCTCTCATACACTCTCGGCGGTTATAGGTACACTTAACGTCACCTTTTTTCAAAATTCAAAATGAATAACATATAAAGCTCATTATTACTAGCAGAGTTGTACGAATTTCACACGTTTATCTTTTATCTCCAAACCCATTAACTAACTACACAATCAACATTAAACGTAGTATGTATTATATTGTAAATTTTATTCATATTGCGTAATAGATAGTTATGAATTAAGATAGAGAGTTATAGAAGGTTTTTTGAAATACAAACTAATTTTAATAACCTTAAATATTATTTTAACAATAACAAGGAAACGTAAAAGTCTATAATACTTGAACATGCAATAAATCTCCTCAACTTCTTTGAACTAAAATTTTGGTATTTTATTTTAAGGATTATCACTGTCCAATTATCAAATATTTTTCCATTTGATTGGAACACGAACCTTGGTTACCGTTCAGGGCATCAACCCATTTCAATAATAAGAAATTCCAAGAAATCAAAATAATGTTCATCTAAATCTGCAACAAAATACCTTCAAAACAATTATCAGAATCACTTGTTTTCAGGAAAATCTTTTCATTTGTCACTTTTGTATCACAGGGATCTTTCATGAGATAAATTTGTGATTGCTGATTAACTTATGGATTAAATTACAAATTTATTTATTGAATATTTTTTATTTTATTTATCAATTATATAATTTAGTATAAAATTCTAGTATTTAGCTAAATATGTTCGAGAAGAGGTAGTGATTTCAAACAAATATTAAAATAATATCTACAGAGTTATATCTACGTATGGTATAATGTAACATCCTAGAGCATTAAATATTATGTTGATTCAGGAATACGAGTACATTAAAAGTATATCTAGTTGTCAGTCGAACAGATAGTGTTTTATTTCATGAGCCGAGAGGATAATTGTATTCCTTATACGGCGATGGTCAAGTAAGCTTTCAATACATCTTTGTATTAATTTTTTTCTTTACATACATTTACACATACACGTTCTAATATCTGATCTCTTTTACGGTAGACACTCACTTGGTCACTTTTTAGCATGAGTATTGGGGTTTGGATATGGAACAACTGTAACAGGTTTCTAGCCCATCACCCAATCGATTCAATTAACCCCTGTTCCCTTAATCGCCTCCGACGACATGATGGGTAGAACAGCAACTAGTTATCATTACCTCCCAAATAACACATGGCCAAATAATATAACATTTGACTTCTACTTGATGCATTATCTACATACACACATACACATCACGCCTGATTCCCTTTAGAGGGGTAGGCAGAGATCACGGATCCCCATTCGTCCCGTACCTGACAGACCACTTTCGCTTCATTGACATTCATACATCTTCTCATACACTCTCGGTGGTTATAAGTACACCTAACGTCACCTTTTTTGCATTCTCTCTACTCACTTATATTAACACATTCAAACACGAATAAAGATTCTAATATACAAAGGTGTTTTGACACGTGTCTGACCTCTATATATGGAATTACTATTTCCTTGATGGCCCTTCAAGACAAGAAGGTAGAAAAAGTTAAGTGCCATTACTATCCTAGTAGATTTTTTCGTATAAGAAAGCCTTAAGTTATCGTATCGGATGTCAAAATGTGTAATCTATTATTAAATAAAAGTAATTATTTATAGATGTATCTACATATATAATACAAAGTGAATAGTCAGGTAATATATCAAAGTTTGATTGATAAATATATAAGTATATTTTTTTATAGACACGTATAAATACAATTTTAATATGACATTGTAAAATGAACAATAGAGCGTCTAATGAATAGACATACAAAAATTTAAAGTTATAGATTTACAACACGCACTGAATTAACTAATATATATGTCGAAGAACTATCATCAACCTGATGTTGATCTTTAGGATCCGTGGGCGGCATTGTAGGTATTTGCAAGCACAAAGAAACACTGTATAGTTTAACAGTTTATTCACAAAATTATTAACTTAGAGATTAAATTAATTTACTTTCAGAGTACATTTACTTAGAGCAGTAGGTTCGCGACACTATAATGGTCGAGAGGACCCTCCGACTTCGCCTTCACAAATTCAATGTCTCCAGTCCGGTGAAAATCCTCCAACCTAGCATCCCGACCCCACTCTAGGCACAATATCGCCCCGGCTCTCTCATTGGTAGGTTAAATCACGCCACTCGCTACTCGTTTCCTATTAGCTAACAAAAAGTCGCCTGATCGCGTGACGTAAGCATCGAGTTTCAAAACAAACTATATTCGTTCAGAAATAAGTGCAAATTTAACAAAAGATTAACGTACTTAAAGTGTTCGTAAATCAACAACTAGAATTTACGTAACTTATGATCTAAACAATAAACTAAACTACGTATTCTTAGCTACTAAAACAACTGATCCATCCTCAATCATTCTCCGACATATATAATGAACAATTATATATTTAACGCGGGCGTACATAGCGTGAAGAACAGAAGAGCATGTAAGAGAAGGTTAATGGGTGTGAGTGAAGTAAGAGAGATTAGTCAGGATCATTCCAGGTTGACATCGATAGTCTCTACCTATTCCGATAGAGACATACATGCGTCAATATTTATATATGTATGTGTTTATTTAACTTCATTTAAGTTGTCAGTGAGTCTAAGTGACATGCTACCTACTAACGTAAAAGTATTATTACGCTTCTCTACATTGCTTACACTATGTTGCTACGAATCTTGGCAGTGCTTAAAGTCAAGTTAGCAACAGGTTGGGTAGTAAATACTTGCACAGACACATTTAGACTACTTAGTACTAACTTAGGACTGAATATTTCAGTTCGAGATCTAAGTTGTAGTTTAATGCTTGTTGGTATTTGGAATAATATTTGCATTTATAATTATGGATATTAGTTGTAATTATACTTAAATATCCAGGACACTACCATACATATAATCAATGACCAGATTGCCAAGCAGAGATAAGGCATAATTCTTAACTTTTTCTTCACCGGGAATCCAAAAGTACTTAATGATTACCTTTTTTGTTAACTGTTCGTGCCACGATGGTAGTCACATCATATCATACATATGTATATTCACGCCTTTACGTCCCTAACGGGTTTGGCAGAAACTATCGATCACCACCTGGACAGACCCTGACAAATCTCTCTAGCTTCACTCACACCCATAAACCTTCTCATACATGCTCTTCTGTTCTTCACGTTACGTACACTGTAAAAGTTCTACGCGGTCCTTTAATTTTATTTTGTAAGATTATTTCTGCTTATGTATTATCTTTTTTATCATTAATGTAACCATAAATAAATTATTTTATACCTGCCTTGAAATTGTATGTACATTTTAAACATAGTTCACAGATAAACTGAATTGCCATAGCTGAAGGATTCAATTGGTTGAATATAATCATCATAAACTTCAGTTGAGTGATGCGTCAATGCTTGACGGTTGTTTATTACGCAGTTTCCGTGAAATATCCAACAACCTTTTTCCTTTCGAACCTTTTCGTGTTTATTATTAAATATGTTTTCGTGTTTTTTACCTCATTTTGTTGAAATGAAAAACAACTGCGACTTTAGGTTTTATTTCATTTTTGCGTTGGTATAAATAAGAGGTAATGCAAATTTTTTTCGTTTCATACGATAAGATAAAATACAACAACAAACGCCTAACTCTTGCAGGGTAGTCAGAGGTTCAGATGTCCATCTCCGCAATTGCGAAGGTAGTAATTCTATGGCCACCTCGAACCCACGTGTTGACCAGATACTCTAGATAGAAGTTGGCAAGCCTTGTCGCCATTTACAAGCACTATTATTGCCTGTTCGGGGAACAGGTAGGTTTCCTCACGATGTGATAAGATAACACGGATACACATAAAATACAATTCACTTCGCGACCGTTTTCTTGTAGAGCTGACCTGTCAGTTCAGGTGTAGTTCCGTAATTGTGGATGTATTGATTCCATAGGTTCCACAAACCTACGTCTTAATCATATAGTTTGCACCAAACATGACACATTGTAAATTGACATTTTCACGCACCGAATTTATGATTAATAACTAGCGGGACTTATCGCGTATGTTTCTATATAATAAAGTTACCTTTGTTAACCCGACGTTTCGGCTACGTTGCAGCAGCCATGGTCACGGGCAGTTACGGGCAACACGGGTTAATAAAGGTAACTTTATTATATAAAAACATACGCGATAAGTCCCGCTAGTTATTAATCATGAGTATAAATCGCGAATCTCTTAAAACACCGATTTTATGCTGTTCATAGGAATATGTAGATTTCTTCAGGATATTTTACTTTACCGAAGCTTGTTTCTTTCATAAACATATTTTCTTAGAATGAATAGCCGTTTTAACACATAACCAAAATAGTTATGCAAATAAACGTTCTTCATTTGTCTAATACCCTATACAATCATATTGTTACTTTGCATTGCGATGAAATTCCACAGCTGGTTACGATTAAGTTCAATTATGTCATCCCTTCACCATCTGTCAAACTAAAGTATACATTATGGCACAATACATAGAGTCCATTTTAGAATACACTAGCTAAACATGCATGGGAAGGCTTCTGCCGGAGTGAATAGCAAACACTGGTGCAGTGGACTGTGGGACGCGACGCGGCTGGCCTACCAAAACATTATTAGAAGAGATGGTTTGATACACAGTATGGCATCAGGACTATTTAGTGAAACGCGGGCTTTTAGGTGCTAATACCAAACATGCCTTCGAAATTTCAGAGAGGGGTACTCAAGCGTCTGACTGACACTATAAAAAAGGGAGTGTGTATACACAAGTCGTGAAGCGTATGTTATGTTTGTGTTACATTAGGACTGTAGTGAGTGATCAGAACTTCGCGTGTCTTATTTTCACCCAATAGCTTTATATAAATACATATTTATTTTCAGCCAATAGCATGCAAAGGGTAATGGTTAGTGTCGACATGAACTTGAATAAATTGTCTGTGTTAAAGAGTAACCAAAATTTCAATCTAAAATTTTAGTATCGAAAATATAAGTAAATACCTAACACCTTCCCACGTATTAAGCAACGTTTCGAAAAAGATATACCTTGTAAATGTATGAAAGCCATGTAAAACTAATATTATCTACAATTCACAATCTTCAAGTGCCGAAACCATTTACAAACCCTTAACTTAAAGACACGCACAAAAACTTAAACTGTCACTGTGACATTTGCATAAGAAAACTTGTGGCCAAAGAGCCCGCTGAGTTGGGCCCATTATAAACTCAAAGTGGGAGTTGGGCCATTCATCTGAACGAGAACGACAGAATTGTTGTTTGCTAGTTTTTGTATGACACTAATTAGCGTTCTATACTGTTTGTGTTTTGCATTCATTAGGGTTTTGTTTCTAGACTAGTTTAAACAAAATTGTGGTAATGTGTATAATGTTCCGTGATAGCGTAAATAAAATGCATACACTTCTTGCGTGTTTATTGTTTTAAGAGATTCGCGATTTATACTCAAGATTAATAATTAACGGGACTTATCGCGTAAGTTTATATATAATAAAATTACCTATTAACCCGACGTTACGGCTACGTTGCAGTAGCCGTGGTCACGAGCAGACTGACGAATCATATTTCTTCGCCTCCATCATGCAGTGATGGTAGTCGAAGAAGAATCTGACAGAACACTGCGATGGAGGCGAAGAAATATGAATCGTCAGTCTGCCCGTGACCATGGCTATTGCAACGTAGCCGAAACGTCGGGTTAATAAAGGTAATTTTATTATATATAAACTTACGCGATAAGTCCCGTAAATTATTAATCATTCTTACATGGTATTTGATAGACTAGACATAAATGTGTTCAGCGACAGATTGTTTGTAAGTTTTGATTGTAAACTTTTCATATTGTGTGTGTTTTAATGGCTGTGATTAATCGCTTTTGTTATTATTAAATTATCATTATTATTAGATTTGCAGTCCATTATATGTATATTTCTAACTTGTATGTATATTTCTTGATCAAGTGATGAGATGACATTTTGTACGAAATAGCGAGACCTATTTTATTTTCTCTATATAAGAAGTTTTCTAGGAGTAAAAATATAGAGCTTGAAGAAAACAAATAGAAGGACAAAACTTCATTCCAGTCTAGAAATTCCATTTATAGCACTATCCAGAAACTATGTTAGAGCCTGTTGCTAAAATAAAGGTGCGGATACAGGCGAAAGAGGATTTCAAATGTTCAATCCTTGTCTAGTATAACTATATTGTGTTGCTAAGGTTGACGCATGAATAGATTTAGTTCTGTAGGAACTTATGATAGATCAAGGGTATTAGAGATTTATACAAATTTATACATACACACATGAACATTAATGACTGAACCTAAATAAGTTTACAAACAGTCTTTCAGCTCATTTAGCCTCTTGATGATACAACTTAAAGATTTGAAATTCCTTATCCTTATTGAGATGAAAGGAACCTTAGAGATATATATTTCAAGTATAAGTGTTGTGGTCGTGTTGAACATTCTTGACAGGTTGCTAGCCTCCTACCCAATAGATTTCTTTCACCCTTAGTCACTGTGTCACCTTTATTGACATGCCGAATAAAATGACACGTACCTACTTAGAATCATATTGACATCTTATTAAATACGGGACACACAAGACATAAATTTTGGTATATTAGTACAATACTACCACTAGCCCCTTATATATTATTTACGAGCATGTCTTGTATGTTGGCATTTGACTTTGATTCGTTGTTAAAGTTTATATTCCATAATAGTCTTTTCCCGTACCATTACAAAACAACGTCACATAGGTACAATAACAGATTTCCCGCTCCGCGTGGCAAGCAAAGCAAGCAAAAAGCAGCTGCCGTGAAAGCCTTTCATATCAAAGCAAAGGAAACGCTCCAATCTCAGAGCCTGGAAAATGTGCTGTAAGGCGGTCTCACACTATATGGGAATTTACTTCTAACAGTTGGATTGTGTTTTAAAAAGTATAGAAAATATTAATATATTATATTGTGTATATCGTATGAAAGGAGAGAAAAAAGGTTTAAAATAATAAGTATTGTAATGTTAAGCTTATACATTTTATATGAGATATTTAGGAATTATGGTGAGCCAATCTTCCATATTTCCTATTATACGTGTGAAACTAAAACTGATAAAAAATCTGCTGGACGTAGTTTGCGAAGCTAAGAAGTTCCGAGAAGTCATAGTTTTAAAACACAAATAATGTCATGTTTAAATCTTTCATTGAAGGTACAATATATCTACGTATTCACGACAAAAATAATTTGAGTTCTATGTTCTACATTATATTTTTATTAATAAATTAATTTAGAGGATATATATAGATATACGTATACCATACATAAGCGCATACACTTTTTACCTTTTTAATATATTTATACATTCATAAGAAACAAATACACACGAACAAAACCCCTTATCTATAACACACTACACACATCACCTATCACGCATACCTTTGTCATATGTTTACACGAGCAAAAAGCTCACCTCTCCAAATAGCTTCCGTGTACTCGCCATTTGGGCAAAGGACCGAATTTGTACCCCGTCAAGTGATTCAACGTGATACGAATTTGATAGGTTCAAAGCCTACGTTGCTATGAGTGCTAGATGTTCGATTTGGGTTCCTATTCAGAAGGTGTGTCGGTTTTAGTCGTGTTTTGTGGTTGGTGTTGCATGTTGTTTTGTGCTTTTGTGAGGGAAATTAATGTTTTTAATGTTAGTTCGTTGATTATCAATATTATAATATTATAATTTCATTAATATATGTATGTTTTTAATATGGTCTAGTTGTCATGATAATAAGCGCATTTAAACTTAAGTGGATACTTATAACGAAACCTGTGACTTATTTCTAATCATTAATAAATAGGTTAATGACGAATAAATAAGTCACTAAATATAATTTAAATTTGTTGCCTATTTAGTAGATATTTTATAAATCTGTATTTAAATATAATGATAACGAGTATAGTTTAAATATACAATCTTTAACAAAAGTGTTTCATGTAGTATAACAATCATTTTTATTAATTCTTACTTCTTTTAAACTTACTCCATCCCAATGTCTCTTTAAACTACTTCCAAAACTACAGCAATATCCAATAGCGAAGCATGCCATCGTAATAAAACAGAACGTTTATTAGCCAAATTAGATTGTTTTAAACGCGGACGGTGACAGTTAGGATTCGAATAGCCTTTCCCCGCTCGTTGCGATGGCAGAAAAGGTGTTAAGTCCCCGAAATGGATAATGGGAGAAACGAGATCTCTTGCTGTTGGAGTTGGCACTAAGCCACGTTAAGGCTAGCTTTCTAAGGCTGGGTTTATAATTGTTTTTAGTCCAACTTGGATATGGATAAACCGTATATTTAATTTATTTTTACATGTTGAAAACTTTTATAGTTCTTTGTACAAGAAAACGGGACTAAGTATTACCTTTGTTACTCGTCGTTTCAATAATAGTTGTTTGTCATAATACTTAAGAAAACAAACTTATATGTATAAATATCATTTCCGTTTTTCTATAATGCTTTATTACGTTTTTTTTTAGAATTGACATCCAAATTTTTCTAATATTGTTACTTATTTGGCATTCCTGATATCCATTTAGCACGATCGATGTTTGACATAGATTTAAAATTAAAAAGGTCTGCAACCTTATCAATTTACACCTATGATTCCACAAACCCCAAAATGATACAATTAGCCAATTTAATGGCAATAGGACATGCAAGAGCCCCTTTAATAGAATTCAGAACAGTCATGCGCAGCATTGTTAGTTTACTCAGAGCGTGCAAATAAAGTCAAGAAAGTGTGGCGGAAATAGGAAATTAAGCTGTAATTGGCAATTTGTACTGACTAAAAAGCTGCTCAAACTGTAATAAGGTATGGGATAATATGATGTGTATATGATAAGCTGGTAATAATTGACTTCTGAATAGTTTAATTTGGTACTTGATAAAGAAATTCTAATAGGTGTGACCTTAAAACTTAACATGTATGTAAACACATGCGTACTATGTAATACTAAGCTTTAAAAGTACCTACATACACATCACTCCAGATTTCCTGTAGTGGGGTATGCAGAGATCACAGATCCCTATTCTTATAGGGTATTCAGGTATTTAGTAAACATCATTAGCTGATCACAATAAAACCGTTTGCAAAATAATGTATACTTACTAATATAATCATCTAACTTAACAGGTGATCAAACAAAAGTATCAAAACAAGATAACAGATCCTCATTTCTTCCAAATAGCTTACCGTATCATCTCTTTTACATCCTTACACCAAGTTCCTTCAACACGATCAGTTAAACCACATTGAAGACACAACAAACACTGGCAATGTAAGAGTCTCGACAAAGGCTTGGCATGCACGAGCTGACCATAAGTTTGATAATATAATAATAAAAGCGAATGTAGCGTGAGGCCCGTACTTCGACGCCATTTTAGTATCCGGGATAACGTTGTATTTATATGATAATACAGAGTAGTAGTTATTTTTAAACACTCGCGTTTTATACTCATTTTATTAATTATCTGAGACCGGGTCAAAACACGATAAATTTATAAAGATAACATTAAAATAATTTATAAACCGGGCATATGATCTGTGTGACCCTGACCATTTAAGCGGAGAACTGGCTCACATCCAGGAGGTGCTGAAGAAAAATGGTTACAAAACGACAGGTCTCACGGTGAAACCAAAGAGGGATAAACATCCAATTGTACGCAGACAACCGGCATTTCTACCATATGTGAAAGGAATAACGGACAAAATAGGTGCAATCTTAAAACAGTATTCGATTGACACCGTTTTTAAACCAGTATTCAAAGTAGCAAGCAAATTACGGAGCGCGAAGGATGTTATCCCTTTTCAAAACCCGGGTGTTTTATAAAATTCAATGCAGTTGCGGTAAAGTTTACATTGGCCAAACAAAAAGAAGTGTCCAGGAACGGGTCAAGGAGCACATAGCAGCTGTAAAGAATAGGCAACCACAAAAGTCAGCGATAGCGGAACACCTGATGTCTGGTTCAAACCATTGGATTGAATTGCATCAGCCTCAAATCATCTCCACGGAACAACATTATTATCCCAGAGTTGTTCGTGAGGCTATTGAAATTAAAAAACATCCCAATAATTTCAATCGTGAGGATGGTTTTAGGCTGTCAGAAACATGGGAACCAGTAATCATGGGATTATATTCGCGTGGCGTAACTGCGGATGTGTCTTCGGATAGTGTGAGTGTAGTGTGTCGTGATATGAATTAACAATAATTCCAATTGTGAGGGTAGACAGACATTTTAGCTGTGACGGACTTCCCGCTAGTCTAGCTTGCTAGCTAGTCTTCCCGCGACCACGGCCTATGCAACTGGGTCGAAACGTCGGGCAAAATAAAGGTAATCACATATCTTTATAAATTTATCGTGTTTTGACCCGGTCTCAGATAATTAATAAAATACAGAGTAGGTCTTAGTGTTTCTTCGAGTGTTTCTTTGTACTGGAATGGTTATGTTGAGTAGGTGAATCGTTAAAAGTATTGTAGGTGTAGATATACCTTATATATTAAATACATAATGATACGTATTAGTATGTTACTATTTAATAATAATACAATATATATTTTTGGATACTTACAGAAAATTTATTTAGCTTAGTGGCTACGCTAAAGTATCATGTAGCTGAAAATCTAGAATTAGATTAAGCTTACGAGCATATTCCCATAAAAATTAAACATATTTTGCTATTTGTAACATATCATATCTTCAAGAGAAGTTTCTTGAATTTTATATTTTTGTATGTATAGGTAAGGCTCTTCTGATAAAATGTCTACTTGTCTTTCAAACCTAACGTGACTGAAATAGTAGTCTTACTCATGTCTATACTACAATCATGTAGCATATCAGTCGACTTAGACACCTATTTATACGTCTCTGCATGTAAGTCGTCTACGAACCTTTTTCGTGGCAAATACGGAATGAATGAGACCGATTTATGTAACGGAACGAATCGGTGCTACGTGATCGGAGTGAGTGAGTTTGTTACGTAAAGATTGTGACATACACCTCGTCTCAACTGTTACCCCGGTGTAAGAGGTGGGATGTGGTTTAACGTGAGTGAGTGAGTCAGTTTGACACTGTTAAGTCTATGAAATGGATGCTCATATACAACCCTTGGTGTGCAAGGACACACGCACTCACAAACACCTTCACACCCTCACGAACACTCGCAATAAGTCGGTTGTTTCTTTCTGTTTCGTATTTTTTGTGTTTGTAATTTTAGTTATTAGGTTAACTATATACTGAATATTTAATTTTTGATACTTATATTCTGCTTTGTAACTGTATAGATAATAAACTACAAAAACTCAATATTTGGCCAAATTAATGTAAATTTCACAGTTTCTAATGTGCAGTGGAGTATTTATAAATAAAATAGCTGTTAAAGTTTCTGTTACAGTACAGGTACGAGGATACCTACATAACTTTCAGGGACTTGTTTTAGGACGTATATAAAATAAAGTTAGCTGTCTTTCTTCCTGTCATGCCGCAGGATGCTACTAAGGGATAAGTTTTCAATGTGGCGATGAGATTTTTCTTCTTTGGAGCTTAAACCCCAATTACACCATTCTTTACAATTTAATAGAGTCATCAAAACACGTAGATATTAAAACTTTAATACGTATTTGTTGCATCTGAATTCCAAACAAAGTAAGGCATCATATTTGTATTGAAATTTCCAGCACAAAGGTGATGGATCGTGAGACGAAATCACTTAGAATAATGTATGATATCAGTTAACGTTCAACCTTTCAAGAGGAACGAAACCAGTGTAACATGAGCCTTTCAAGTGAATAAGTTCTATAGAACGTAAGACCATTTAAAATAGCTACTCGAAAAGAATTCCGTCGTAAAATTTACAAGGTGTGAACTTTTTTGAACTATGAATAAATAATAAAGGAAAGTTTATGAACGTTGGAATAGGGTATGAATAATAAATATAGATTGTAGTAACTTGATACATGGATGTATTTCTTAAAGAGGGTGTAAAACTTAGGAGTCTACAGCTCTTCATTAACTTTATATAGTCTGGCTGCAGCAGATGATGGGTCAGTATGTTTTAATAACACGGTCCATATATATGAGTATGAAACGTCAGAAAAAATGTACCAAAAATTTCTAAAACGCGGCATAATTTGTTAATACTTAATATGTCAATACCTAATGATAAATTTTTTAAGCCATGCTATCGTTTATAGGTTAAATATACGTTTCAACTCACTGTTAATCATGTATCAGGACTAGTACCTAACGTGTATTGATGTAATTAAAATAAAAAGAGGGTATTCGATATTCAATCGCAATTAACGTGTTTCAAACAAGCTCTAAATAAATATTCCGTAAAATTTCAAAACGTTTATATTTCTGTTCACTGTAAGTTATTGTGTTTAGTGGTGTGTTAAAAGTGTAGTAAATTTTAAGTAAATAAGTGTTTGTGTAGTGAAAACCGATTCAACGTATATATTTTTAAATTAAAAATCAAATTTAGTGTTAGAAACGTTTATTTTACAAAATAAAATGAAGTGTGAGGCGTGCAAGTCGACGGTTGGAGGCGAGGAGGTGCTGGTGTGCGTGGTTTGCAGCGCACCTTTCCACCACGGCTGCGTCGGGATGTCGGCGGCGCGGTACGCGGCCTCGCTTGAGGTCCTGCGCCGCACCTGGCGGTGCCCGCGTTGTGACAATGTCACCGTGGGCCGGCGCCGCGCCGATGACACCCCGGTGCGCCGGCAGCACGACCCTATCGACATGTCCTGCGAGGATCTGGACTGCTCGGCGCTCGGGCAGACGGCTCCTGACGTGCCCCTCACTGTGTCGCCCCCAGCGGCCGCGCCCGTCACGCTGGCGGCCATCGCCGCCTTGCTGGATGCTCGGCTGGCGGCGAGCGCCGAGCGCTTCGACGCGCGGCTGGAGGCCAGCCGGGTGCAGCTCGCCGCCGAGCTCGAGAGCAGACTTGTGCAGGCGGTGGCGCAGCGTGTCAAGGCCGAGGTGGCCTCTGCGCTCGCGGCCCTCGCGGACGAGCAGCACGCCATGAAGGCCGAGATCGCCCAGTTTGGCGCCAGGGTCTCCGCTCTCGGCGATGAGAACCGCCGTTTGCGGGATGAGCTGGCTGCGTTGCGGGCGCGACCGGCTGAGTTGTCGGCCCCGGTCGAGCTCGTTGAGTCCGTCCGGCGGCTGCAGGACCAGCTCAATGACGCGGAGCAGGCCGGGCTCGTCTGCGACGTAGACGTGGCGGGTGTTCCCGAGCGCAAGGGTGAAAGTTTGGAGCACACGGTGATCACAATCGCGCAAAAGGTAGGTGTGGCACTCGAGGCGCGTGACATAGCGGAGGTGACGCGTGTGGGGTCTGCGCGCTCGCAGATGACTGAGCGTGGGACCGGGAATGCCGACGCGGCTGCGCCTGCGCGCCCCTCCGCATCCCCACTCAGGCCGCGACCTATCATAGTAAAGTTTGTGCGACGTGACATTCGCGACAAGTTGTTGTCGGCTGTACGAGTGCGCCGCGGCATCGACACCGCCGGCATAGTGGATGCCAGTAAGCCCAGTCGCATCTACGTCAACGAGCGGCTCACGAAGGCGAACCGGGTGCTGTTCGCGAGGGCCAGGGAGCGCCTGCTGCGCACCTTTCGCTGGCAGTCGGTGTGGGTGCGCCAGGGCCGCGTGTACGCGCGCCGCGACCCCACCAGCCGGCCGCTGCTGCTGCGGAGCCTGCAGGCGCTGGAGGAGATCACCGACACTCGCGCGGCACCCGCCCAGTGACGGAGCTGCCTTAGTGTATTGTGAATGTGGAATGTTTGTTTTCGTATTGTTAATTAGTTTATTTCATGATTATTATGTTATGGTTATGTGTTATTCTTCTTTTGTTTTAAGTGTTATATGTAAGATATATGTACTTTGGTTAGGTTCGGTTATGACTTGTGCATGTTATACCGTGGTTTGGAAGCACAGCTATTTCTTCATTTGTTTATGTATGTTTATAATTTATATTTTACGCTATAACAATTACATATATAATATTGTGTATACATTACTATGTGTATTTCATTTGTATTTTCACTTTCATTCATATGTGTTTAAAAAACTATACTTAGTTTATTATGGATCTATAGTGCATTATCTATCTTTATTTTTGCATTATTACTTATGCTATTTATATATAATGTCATGTAGGGAACTTTCACGTATAATCTTTTTGTGTCCGGCGCTCGTATTGTTTTGCCGTGGCTTGGTGGCGCGGTGGTGCGCTTCACTTCAATATCATACTCATTTCATATTGAATTTTAAAACATATACTCATGACTAAACGAAAGTTTTTGAAAATTGGACTGTTCAATGCTGGGTCGCTGAACACTAAACACGAGGAGCTCGAGGCCGCGGTGGCGGACCTAGACCCGTGCCTGCTGGCGGTGAACGAGACCTGGCTACAGTGCTGCGTCATCCGTCGTCCCATCCCACCGTAGAGCAGATGTGGATGAGGGTCTGCATCGGCACCGTGAGGGTGTTGGTGGGCACCGCCTATCGGCCTAACTGGATTGACGCAGCCACATTCTTTGACGCTTTGACAGAAACTATGACCACATTTAACTCTTACGAACATATAATTCTGTTAGGTGACTTTAATATTAATATTTTGGACTCGCAATGTGCTTTGACCAAGCAGCTTATGACATTTTTAACTACGATGGGACTTGGGAACACGATCAGTCAGCCAACTCATTACACAAATCACAGTGCGACTCTTATTGACTTGATCTGTTGCCAGTCCTCGACTCGAATTATTGACTCTGATGTGACTCACATACCGGAATTAGGTGGCCACGCTATTGTCACTACGACAATAAAAATAATTAAGCCTAAACGAAATAAGAAATCAATTCCTATGTCGTCCCTACAAACGCATTGACATAAATAATTTTAACGATGACTTGAGACGAATTGACTGGACCGTGATACACCGACATAATACAGTTAATGACATGATAGTGCATTTTAATGCTTTGGTGACTATGCTGTTCGACCAACACGCACCTCTTACACTCTATACACTAAACTCACAACACACACCGTGGCTTACAAGCAATCTCAGGTATTTGATGCAATTGAGGAACAGAGCACACAATAAATACAAACACACTAAACTTGACCTTCATTTGCAAGAATACAGGGATCTGAGGAAGTTTGTACACACTTGTATGCACACAGAAAAGAAGGCTTATTTTGAGTATCATATAAACAACCACTTAAAGACTCCCAAGCTTCTTTGGAAAACTCTAAAGAGTTCTGTTGCGGACTTTAAGCCCAAACAAGACCTTCCATCACACTTCGACAATCCAAACACCATAGCACAACACATCCTAGACACTCCTGGTCCGACCTCGCCTCCGCCTGCTCTGCTCAACTCATTTCATACGAGCCGCTATGGCTCGGAAACCTTTGAACTGCATCCGGTGAGCGAGGCGTTCGTGGCTAGGGTGATCGGGTCTATTAAGAACAACGCCGTTGGGTCTGATGGGGTCTCAAGGGACATGGTGCATCTGATGTTGCCGGAGATACTCGATACCATAACACTACTAGTCAACACTTCTATCAAGTCAGGTACTTACCCGGATGCATGGAAAACGGCGTCCATAAAGCCGATACCCAAAATTGACGACCCGGTTGATGTGTCCGACCTGAGACCCATCAGTATATTGCCCTATCTATCAAAAATCCTTGAGAGGGTAGTACATGGACAAGTGACAGAATACATACACAAACACAATATCTTACCATTATATCAATCTGGTTTTCGGGGACAGCATAGCACCACCACTGCATTGATGGACGTATTTGACAATATTTTGACAAACGAGGACAATCATAACGCAACAATACTTGTGCTACTGGACTACTCTCGTGCTTTTGACTGTTTGAACACTGACCTGCTTTTGGCAAAAATGACTTATTATGGATTTAGTGACTTAACAGTTAATTGGTTTAACACATACTTAAACGAACGAAAACAAGTAGTTTCATTGACAAGGGCAGATGGTACCAGAATACACTCGACAGTTCACACGACTAGTAGAGGAGTCCCACAGGGCTCTATCCTAGGTCCATTATTATTTATTTTATATACCTCAGACATTGCACTACACATAACTAACTGTAAATATCATATCTATGCCGATGACATTCAACTCTACACACATATTGACATTAATAACTTTGACTCTGCTATAGAAGCACTTAATGACGACTTGAAACGAGTATATGACTGGTCGGTTGACAACTGCCTCGTTCTCAACCCTTCAAAGACTAAGTACATGGTGCTGGGCAGCCAGCGAATGGTGTCCGGAGTTGTTTCGCGACGACCAGGTATTGTAATTGACGATGTTGTCATTGACAGGGTTGAGGAGGCTCGAAGCCTGGGCGTCGTGGTGGACAGTGGGATGCGTTTTGAGAGACACGTCTCGCAGCTGGTGTCTGCATGTTTCTATCGCTTAAGGGTTTTATACCAAAGCCGCGCGTTTTTAAGTGTAGACATGAGAATAAAGTTATGTGAAGCGTTGGTTTTGTCTAAACTAAATTATGCTTTGGCAGCGTTCGGCCCGTGCCTCTATAAGAAATCTCGTAGGCTTTTACAACGCGTACAAAATGCGTGCGCTCGGTATTGCTTTCCCATTCCGCCCCGAACCCATGTTTCACCGTACCTCAATAATACTAACATACTAAATATTGAATCACGACAAAAACTACTACTTAGTTGCTTACTTTTTGACATTATTCATAACAAACAACCGAAATATTTATTTAATAAACTGACGTGGCGATCCCAGCAACAGAAATCGACCCGTGCTTGTGTACCACCGCTTGTTCTGCCTCGCCATCGCACCACCGCTTTCAGAGGAGCTTTTAAGTACGCCGCCTCCAAATGTTGGAACAATATTCCTCCACCAATTAGGAAACTGACGTCTAGACCAACTTTCAAACGTTCCGTCCGGGATCATTTGCTCTGCCAGCAAAGGGAGGCGGCTGCTCCTTCTGTTGCCCGTCGTACTAGCCACTGATTTCGTGTTGCCACTTGATTTTATTATAATACATTGTATATATTAATTATAAATTATCTATATAAATATATTTATAATATTTTTCACTAACCATATTATAGAATGTATATCGGTTTTCATATCTTAGTTAAATTTCATATGTATTTATATATTTATTTTGAATATTTAATTTATACACTATTTCATTATTCTCTATAATATAAACGTTGCCCTCCAATGGTTCCGACATAAGACCAGCGTTGCGTTTGCTATCAAACGCAACATACCCAGCTGAGTTGGAACCCTTTTGCTGCGACAATAACATGCACAAGTTTTATCCCCTAGTTTGTAAGTTTTAATTGTAAAAGTTTTGTATTGTGTATGTTTTTGTGGCTGTAAATAAACGCTTTTATTATTATTATTATTATTATTATTATTATTATAATTTAAGTGCAAAACTAAACTACTCTAAAAGTGATTGAAAACATGCCTAAGATGACTGAAGAGATTTGTTCACCCGAATCGGATAGTAACTATGAATCTACACAATATATAATAATAATAATCTTTATTAACCAAAAAACATGTATCCAATAGGCTTACAGTAATTATAACTAAGCATACGAAAAATACAAAAAATGGTAACCTATTAAAATCTCTATGATGTGCACTGTTGCCTATAAAAGGTAATTCTGGGCTATAGGCAACAGTAACAGATATGTATGAATGAATAAGAAACTAATGAAAAGAAATTCCTTCACATTTAAGTCGAAAAACCGAGTGACAAAGCTGTGGATTAGGGCGAAAGTTGACCGACCCGATAATGATTTATGTAACAGGGCAAATTGGTGGGTTGACAAGCGGCGTTACGTGCCTCGAATGGGAAACCGCCTTTACCTTCAAAGGCTTACTTGAAAGACGGAGTTTTTATCAATAGCTATAATTTGTAGTTAGAGAAAGTTAGGTTTTGTATATTTGAAACTATTTTACGGAGAACACGTAGCTATGAAAACATATTTTAGTAGTTTTAGTCTTTGTAGTTGCAAAAGTAAGGTTTAATGTATAAGAGTATTTTCTATGTATTCATAATGAACATAATAACACACAGTTATAAGAAATCATCGTTATCGAAAGTTATCGACTTTTTTTTTGAAACATTCCCGAGGCTGGAGCATAAGATTTATTATTACGGAAACTAATAGTGCGTGTGCTTACATATCGCTCTTCTAGGGATAGTAGGCATATTCAGATCCTGACAATTTAACATCCATTCACCACCTTACACACTCCACTGTTATAAGTACTTCTAACGTCACTCTTTTTCAATATATCCCCTATTTTACTATTGATACTGTGTCCACTTAAACCTAGGTGCTCGGTGCAGCTTTTAGCAGTAAACTCGAGAGTTCGCAAAGCTCATGTTTCCCATGCACTTTACATTATTCAGCTGAGTTCATACATTATTCTACGAAATCCCTCTAGCGTGTAAGGCTTCTGCCTGAAGAATTTCCACGCTGGACACAGTGTGCAATGCGATGTTTTTCGCGTCTCATTTTACTATACATACATTAAAATAATCAACCATGTGACCCTTGTCAAGTAGCTACATGTTACAGGGGATAGAGATTAAAATGTAAAGAATTGGTTTAGAAAGATCACGTGACTGATTGCGTATGTGATTAACGTATTTGACTGACATTTCGTATTGACTCAGCGTTGCCATTTGGTTTAGAGCCCGGGCTAGCTTGGGATGTAATTGCTACTAAGAAGTCTTTTTCCTTATTAAATGAAGGAACTAAAGGTTTAGAGTTCAAGGGAATACATAAATCGATAGACTAGCAACACATAATTTATATAGGTATTCCATATAATTGTTAATGACTTCGAAAGTAGTAAGTAGAAGTTAGGAATACATAAAACTAATCATTGAGTATGAGTGTCAATAAGAATAGTATAATATTTGCCCAGAAATTTGTCTTGTGAACAGGCTGCTACTTAATTATATATTTAAGGCTAGCTTAAAAGCTGGTTTGAAAGTTTTGTAAAAAAATACTTAACTGAGCAAACTCTGTATAAATGTTGAACTTATATCCCATTTCCCATTTCTCTTCACATATGAAAAGAGTTCTAATTTTCATACTGCATAGCTAACTGACGCAGTTTTAAAACGCAATGAAAGAGGTGGTTAGATAAAACTTAGAAGCTTAAACTCCTAGGCAAGTTCGCTTCAAATTGGAACGTTTCAGTATATGTGCAGAATACTGAAGAGATTTTCATACCGCTGAAAATCTTCTTTTACGATATGGTTAGTAGTAAAGTCATATAGCTTAACCGCCCAATGTGTATGAGGTAGTGTATTATTGTACACGAAGCGAAAGTTTGTAAGGATCGTCCCGATCTGTTCTAGATGGGGATTTGTAATCTCTGCCTACCTTTGTACTAGAATACCTGATTATCTGTCACTCAAAAGATAATTGTTCAAAAACCTATGCTTTCATAGAGATTCAGCTGGCTGGTAGCGAATGGTATTGATTCCATTGCATATAGAGATATTCACTGTTAAAAAAGTACGTTTTCCTCATGATTAATTTTCTTTATTAAAAATGTTTTTGAATATAGTTGATACATATAGTTGCACGTATATAAACATCTGTGTGAGTCATGCTACCAAGCATCTTTTTCTTTATTTAAATGTTAACTATTTAAATTAGCTGTTTAGTTCCCTTAGCCATTATTTTAACTGCGCACCAATAATTTTGACATATCATTGAACACCAGTTTTTGCATTACTCTATGTACATTTTTCTTGTTTATTAATATCGCCCACTACTTTAGTCTCGCCATAAAACTTGGAAAAAATGTGAAATGAGAAAAGTTTTGATGAGAGATTGTTTAGGAGCAAGCCGAAACAAGAAATATGAATAACTACTGTATTAATTTAAATAAACAACAAAGATCAATTATGTGATATAAATACAACATGACAGGATTGACTTTTGTTTAGTTTAGGAGGCATAGAGATCTAACGAAAAACAAATGAGAATATGATACATAAAATGGTTTAAAAGTATTATTTGATATATTCGTGAGTACGTTATTACCTATTTCGTAATCAACCAATCAATCAGTCTATGTCAGTCCACTGCTGGACGTAGGCTTCCGCAAAACTATTTCGTAAGGGCTTAATTATATTTCCTTATTCCTACAGTATTAAAATAAAAGTTTGTACCGTGTGGTCCATACTAGTCTGTGACGTGATAAGACTGCTAATTAAATGCCGTTCTTCTCGGCATGTTGTAGGAGATAACAAAGGAACTATGCTCAAAAGTAATCTAGGAGATTTTATTATGTCTCCAAAGCTTTCTGAATGTATATAGGGATAAAATTTTCCAAATTATACTTACAGTCAACGTTTTAATATATTAATTATCCAAATAAACCTGTAAATAGCGAAATAATTTTTAATTATACTAACAATACAAGTGGTACGTTTTCATGATGCCTTTGAAACAATTTATTTTCGTTCTTCCACGTGCTTGTTTGCGATCAAACATGATTTGCGAAAGTAAGCCTTCGCGAACATCACAAAAACACTTTCCAATTGATTCTGTGCCGAAAATTAGATTTGTACGGCTTGTAAGTAATTTTATTTACGTAAGAAATAAAATAAATGAAAGGAATTGAATGGAAGCTCAATTCTTTCAGTATAGCCACAAGAATATTGGAGATACGATTTTTTTATTATATTGTGTAGGTAGTTATTACAGGATGTCTCTGTTTTTGGAAAAAAAAACACTATTTTTATTATTAAAAAAATACTACCGCGAGGGAAAACATCGTGAGGAAACCTACCTCTTTCCCAAACAGGTAATAGTTAGTGCTTGTGAATGGTGGCACGGTTACCACATTATGTACTGACTATCTCGTAAACACGTGGGCTCGAGGTGGCCATAGAATTACTACCTTCGATAGACACCTGAACCTCTGACTACCCCGCAAGGTTAATGGTCGTGAACGAGCGGTAATATAACAACAATCATTTCACGGTTATACACACTTTGGAGATAAAAGACAGTGATTCTATGCCCACCTGGAATCTACGTGTTAACCAGATGAATAGTTACTAATGTGACAGGTGGTAAGCCGTGTCACCATTTACATTACCTACATTTTAAGCTAATACTAGTCTTGACCATGAACATTCATCTTTTTATACATTCTTTTTGCCAGCTACAGATTTAATATGAAGGAATATTCTTCCTAACCTATAGTTCTTATACCTATACGAGTATATCTTATCTTAATATTATTTCCATTCTTTAGACACTATCACTTTAAGAGTGTTTAAGTTTAATTGTTTCTTGAACTTTTGGTTATTATTACCGTATATGGGTATACATGTCTCCTTTATTCTTACTACACAATCTTACCCCATTCGTATAACCCAGCGGAATATAGAGTACAGTATTCAATGATTTACTAGTGCATGTTTAAGCCATTTGTTGTGGCCGCGAGTCCATTTGTTCGAGTTGTTTTATGAGAACGGACAAGCCGAGGATCCATTAAGAACTCTATTGCTTTAAATTACGATTTAATTTAGATTGGTTTGGCTTTGTTCTGCGAGTTTTGTTGCAGTTTGGACGCAATTAATTACTCAAATTGCTGTTTGTATGCGATGTTAGTGCATTAGTGCTAACCCATGCTAGTCTGGGACTCAACTACAATGTTAATAGCTGCCGATCTTGCATGTTGTAAGAAATGATTAAATGACTACGGTGTTAGTCATGTATATTGTGTGATGGCCTAGTAACTGGTTAACATACATACATACAAACACATCACGCCTGATTCCCTGTAGAGGGGTAGGCAGAAATCACGGATCCCCATTTGTCTCGATCCTGACAGACCACTTTCGCTTCATTGACATTTATACATCCTCTCATACACTCTCGGCGGTTATAGGTACTCCTAACGTCACCTTTTTTCAATATAGCGTCTATCTGACTGTTATATGTCTTATTAGGCCGGCCCCTACGTAACCGCCCTTCCACTTCACTCATATATATTCCTTTTGTCAATCTGCTATCATTCATCCGCATAACATGTCCAAACCATCGAAGCATGCTCTTTTCAATCTTCGTCACTACATCTTCTTTCAAACCGCAACCTTCCCTTATCATACTATTTTTAATTCTATCATTCAATGTTACTCCTAACATGCTTCTCAGTGACCGCATTTTGACGGCATTGATTCTACTTTCATGCTTCTTTTGCCATACCCAACTTTCACTACCATAAGTCAATGTTGGAACCAGCACAGCCCTATGAATAGCCATACGTGCCGATTGAGAAATCAACTGGCTACCCATAACACTATACATAGCCCCATTAATCTTATTACCTTTCCGTTACTAGTAAAAAGTGTTCCCAGATACACAAAATCATTCACTTGTTCGACTCTTTCATTATCTATGTCAATCTTGCACTCTGTCTTGCTAAGTCCCTCCATGACCATTACTTTCGTTTTATTTACATTAATTTTCATTCCTTTCCTCTTAAGGGACTCATACATGAAAGTGACCATCTCCTGCAACTCACACGCCGATGACGCAAGAAGAACCTGATCGTCAGCGTACAAGAGACATTTAATGATCAACTCGCCCATACGCAATCCTCTGTCACTTTCTTTCAAATCAGTCAAGCAACTATCCATGAACAGACTGAACAGCCACGGCGAAGCTACACAGCCCTGCCTCACACCCTTTTAACTGGTTAACAATATGCCATAATTTAATGTCTCTCCGATAGTTATACTAAAGGATATAATAATAATATTTTAGGACACTATTACACCAATTGAACTAGCCCCTTGGTAAGTTCATTTAAAACTTGTGTTTAGGGTACTTGTCAACGTATATTTAAGAAATATATACTTTTTATATATAGATAAATACATATACAGCATATGTAATCAACAACCAGACTGGAAAGCAGAAGAAAAGCGTTGTTCTTAACTCTGCCTCCACCGGGAATCGAACCCGGGACCTCACGATTAGCGTTCAGGTGGTTAACCAATCGCGCCACGGAGGTCGTCAAGGATGTGAAGGGCATATTATGATTTTAAGGTTCTGTCCTATTCAAATGGGATTATTGATCGTTAGTGTATGTATCTATGTATGGAGTGCATAAGTAAATACTTTTGATCATTATGATAGTAATTTAGAAGGAGGAAATTTTGACAGAAATACCTATAATCTCTTTTCCGACTAAAATTTAAGTCTGTGTAAGTAAATTATTATGCGTTTCCAGAAAATGATTGATGAATGATTGAATGAATGAATAAATGTAATAACGTTCTCTCATTTAAAATTACAGGTAATGTTTGGGCTTCTTAAGGAAATAAATATATTTTTCGTAGTATAGAATTTGACTTGTGGTGATTTGTATTTTTTTAATTTAAGGAAACAAAAAAAGACCTAAGTACTACTTCTGACCAAGTTTGAAGAAGTATTGATATCAAATAAACCCATAATGACCTTTCCAATTTCAACTGGAGTGAGTTGGATCTGCTATGCAGGTATGAACGTAAAACACATACCAAATCAAAATCTACTATAAATTCATGACACTCTCTTAAAGTGATCTCAGTTCATTTCAGTCCAAGCAATAAACGCAAAGAGGAAATGCAATTTTTCGTCCAACTACTAGGAAGCCATTACTCGTCCTCACACCAATTTGAATTCGAATAATCTATTGATAGCTGCGCAACGTAGAACTTGAATTCACGATGTGAGAAAACGACGTTAAGACTCTTTTTAAATGAAAGGTACAGGTTAGGTATTACTTTTCTTAGTCGGTAAAAGAGGAGTATGTGCTTTTGACATTCTTGAAGCGATGTAGCTAATTCAGATGCCTGAAATAAAACGTTTAAATATAATACCTACTCATATGTACGCCTTTCTATCGTAGACATATATAAATACGTACACTAATTATCTTTCCTAACTTATTGTCTTTTCATTGTTGTAAAAAAACGTATACTCATACGTAATTTTTACAGCTTATTAAGCATTATATACAGGGTTGGCTTAGGTTTTAGTATGAAATTGTTAAAATTACCGCCCTGAAGTTTTAATTTACTTTTAGTCACATTTTAAGACATACTGGCTAGTAAGGCGATTATTCTCGTTCTGTGCCAGAATATTATAAGAGTCAATATTACGTAGAGGGAATGAATCACAACGATTCCTGTTAGGGATTATGAGATCACGCCATTCTTTACTTAGATATCTGTTTTACACTTGAGTGACTTTAAGCTACTACTCACACTGACGCCATTGCACTTCTGCGAAGTTCAATCCGAGAAATGTCGGACTATTGTCTGTAAGTACCCTTTATAAGCATAGACAGACGTATAGTTTGTAAGTGCCATACTAATACAAAATTATACAGTATTGACTTTATATACTGGGTAATAGTTTGTTTCTTTGTAGAATATGTGTGTATATTATATATGTATTGACTGAGAATTAAATCCATGACCATATTTCGGTTATTCGGGAGAATTCGGTAATCGAAAATCCGAAACTCAATTACTACCTACTGAAATTTTTTCGAGAATTTTAAATAATGATTCGCTAATCGCTTACTTGATACCTTGCAAGGTATCAACGTTAATGAATAATAGGTATTCACGAACTTTGTGTGTATTTGTATGTGTCGGCAAGGAAAAATACTGGCTTGTATAGTTAAAACAGCTTTTACAGGGCTAAAGATATTATTTCATTGTAGCACATCAACCTCAAAGTACGAGAACATAATTATGTATACTCATACGAGTATATATGATTATGTGGTTCACTGTTCTAACTCCATGACATCATTCACAATAACTTTCATCGTGTGCAGCATTTTATGAAATAAACAAAAACATCAGTCACCCTAAAAGCATTAGTCTTTCAACACAATACGCGGAAATCGATGGAAAATTGATCATGATGGAATATGCTATGACAGTGAGGAAGGAAAATGTATGAAACAATTTTAAAGGAAAAGGGTGGGTATAAATTTATGATGTTGTACTTGCTATGTATCATATGCCATGTAAGTATCCTTCTACTCGGTATAAACTAAGCGGTGATTAATGGACTAAGTTTTGTAGGTATTTTTAATAATAAGTTAGGTACATATACAGGGTGGCGCATTCAAAACGGTCAGTATGGGGAAGTCTGATACTATAAGAGATACGAAGATTTGTTCTTAGGAAACTAAAGTATGCCAAAACAATGCATTTTATTCATTTTGGACATCATGTTTCATAGAGACATTTACAGCTTAAGACCTACACAATCGATATTTAAAATGAAAAAGTGAAAAGGGCAAGTTTATTTTTGGAAGAAACCCGGGTTCGATTCCCGTCCTGGTTACAGTTGTTTTTTCAAAGAAAGTTTGAATGCAGTTTTTATTTTTATCCAAATCGGTGACATGGTTCCTAAAAACAAATCTTCGTATCTCTTATAGTTTCAGACTTTCCCATACTGACCGTTTTGAATGCGCCACCCTGTATACTTATCACGGCAGATTCCATACAGACGGTAGAGATCGCCCCACATAAATTGGCAGTTGGAGGCGTCGCCACAGTCGCGTAATTCAGTGTTACCAGTAAACACGTCAAAACTAGCACTCACTGTGCCATACCCTATCACAAGCTCTCTTTGAATGTTATCTTATGATCTAAGTATAACAACAATAAAGATTATTATTTTTATAATTAACAAACATAAATATTACAAAGAAAGTGAGCAGTGTGCCAGTTTTTCCTCCATCTTCCATAATATATTCAAAATTATAAATATCACAAGCTCTCTTTGAAAGTTATCTTATGATCTAAGTATAAATTAAAAAAACTATTTCAAACATGGCACTGAGCATTGTCTTTACATATTTTTTACCGAGGTTAGATCAGCGGAGACCCTAGCTTGGAGAAGAACTAACAAGAAACTCCGGAAATCAATTTATTATAATCACCCTTAACAAACATAAAAATTACAAAGAGTGAGCAAAAAACACAACGCTGGTAATACTAAATTTACCTTTCATACAAAATAACACGCAATGGCGGAAACGTCAAATTTAGTTCCAAGTTTGGCTACTGCCAAATTATGTGGGGCGATCTCTAGTAAGATCACCGATCCCCATTCCTTTTGATATTGACAACCTACTGTTGATGGGTAAGAATAAACAGATAGTTCATAATATTTGTAGATTTTATTCCCTGCTACAGGTAGAATATTGCGAAAGGAGTTCTAGAAACCTATATTCTGTGCACTCCTTTAATTTATTTAAAGATTTAAACCACACACCCGAGACATATAAATACATAGATATGTTTTAAACCTACCGAACTTCAGATATCATAATTAACTTATAGTTCTATTTGTATTGTGTAATATTTTCAGTGATGGACAAACTCTTATTTAAGTTTCTAGTAATTTCACACCGAACTTGGTCACTTTTAGAGCAAGGTATGAAATCAGTTTCGCAAACAAACTTCGCCCTCATAAATCGACAGACTAAATAGTGGCTGAAACTTTCCGACCTTTTGAGTTTCTCTAGTAGAAGTTTGTTGGCTTCTATGTGTATACAGGCTAAGACTGAATCCGTTGATTTTTTTGCTGTATCTTAATCTTTGACTACTTTTTTCAATATAATAGTTTTTATTTAATATAAGTACGAGTACAGTACAGTTATTGAAAGTAAAAAATTTGTATGATACTGGTTGTCTCTCGATGTTAAAATTCTACGGTTGATTATTTAGTAATCTAACAAAGTCATACAATTATACATATTGATACCTATATAAAAGTCAGGATCGTTTCTCTAGTGAGGGGTAGAGGGTAGTTAGATATTATAGATTAAATAATTATACGTAAATAAATAACAATACCTAAGAACTACAATGACTTCAACATTACTTGTATTTCCTAATGACTATTTGGTAAAACATTTGTTTAAGACTAGCAGTTATGATGATAATTTTTGAAGTTATTTTAGTTAATTACATCAATTATTATTATCATAAATGTATGTATAAGATGTCAATGAAGCCTACATTCTATAGGAGAAATAGAAAAGAAGGTAGGTACACCGTGAATTTTATCCTTCTAAACGGAAAATATGTATACATTTTACATATGTTACACGCTTGTAAATCACACTAAAACCTTTCTAAAAACAAGTCAGTGTTCCCTGAAATACAATAAATATGGTAAAATGCTGCTCTTTGATGTCAAAAGCTTTGAAGCGACGAGAAAAGATTCACTTTGTTATCTCGAAGCGTCTGTAGGGACCTTTATTCCCTTGACTAGCTGTCACTTTGGCAGATAATTGATGGAATGTGAGTAGTTGTAGCATAAACCGTATCGTACCGTAAAATTAAATAAACCGTACCATATTGAAAAAGGGTGACGTTAGAAGCACGTATAACCTCCGAGTGTGTAAAGCCTGGAGCCTTCAACGCTTATATATAAATTATAATAATTGTCTCATCGCCATATTTACATATATATACATACACACACGTATATATATATACATATACACACACATGTAATAACAATATGGAGACGAGACGATTGAGCTATTAATGATCAACCATAATAAGAATGACAATTTAACAATTAATCAACCAAACAATAAATAAACAGATGTCCAAATTTTCCCTACTAAAAATGCATCCGGTCTTATCCACGAAGTCCAAAACAGAACAAGCCTTAATATTAATACATAATGTCTCTTAAAGCAACTCAAAATGCTTAGTAGTATTCCCCGCTTTGTTAGGCGGTGAATTCAAGAGCCAAAGTCACACGAAGCCTGCCTCGGAATTTAATTGTTGAATAAGCCATTCGTCTTTGCCTGCGAAATTAGTACAAGACTTTGTATTGTTCTTCAACTTAATAGGAGAGTTTAATTGGATGGGATACTTTCGTTTTGCCTGTTAAGATATTAATAAAGATACTTCTATATTTGGGATGTAACTATAACCGCCGAGTGTGTAGAAGATGTATGAGTGTCAATGAAACGAAAGTAGTATGTTAGGATCGGGACAAATGGGGAGCTGTGATCTCTGCCTACCCCTCTACAGGGAATCAGGCGTGATGTGTATGTATGTATATATGTGATGAAAAAGTGTGTATGTGCAGTTTGTTACTCATTTGAATTAAGAATTTCTATATGTCTTGTCTTTAAAATTTTACAGTGCATGTAGGGAATGACAGAATTAATGCAATGATTCATTATTAATTATCATAATTTTAAGTTTTTTTCATACTTTGGATGCATGACAAAAATGTTTCTTTTTGGTTTATACTTGGGATATACTTAAATGTTTTTTGAATGGAGGTACAAACATTCAAAAACAAAATAGTTTCTTATTACAAAATGAAAACTGATTATGCCAAATGATTAAATGAAATAATCCCAATCAAACTTATCTTCAGTGCTTTTTAGCATCAATTAAAAAACGCAATTTATTCCAATAAGTCTCAAATACGTGCTGGAATGTTTGACTTATAACAATAATATGACCCAAAATTATGACTTAAGCCATAACTTTAGCATAATAATTTTGTTGAATCTCTTTTAGATAGCTTTAAAATTTTATCGCTCTAGCTTTATTTCTATCATATTCTATCTTTATGATAAATATATCTTTGCTATCATAAAACTACGAATTATCTACTAAAATAAAACTTCAGATAAAGTTATATGTATCACATGATATCATAAAGTTGAATTAATTATAAATATAGTATATCGATATTCTCCGAGTTGATATTACTGAATTCGGGTTCCGTTTCATAGATAATAGACGATAAGTATCCCCAAGTTGATTATTAAAATATCGAGAAAAGAACGGTAGAAAACCTCCATCTTCTAAGTGTATATCCTATTTCAGTTAAATAATAATACCTTAAAAAGACTGTACTGAATGTTTCACCTCGATCTTATCCCTCATGTGTAAGTGGTATGAGATTGTACGTTCATCCCAACATTTTTTGTAGCTAGCTGGTCGAAAATGTACGAACTATATTGCTTGATGAGGTCTTTCTACACTAGTTAACCAACCATCCAACGTGACACATTACGTTCCAATTGACATTGACTATTTTCTAGCATGAAAAATAATCAAATTTTCGCCTCACACAGCGTCATAAATCAAGATACTTTAAAATCTAATATTCTTTTCGTAGCCCAATCTCATAACATTTGAACGACGACTATATGACTATCCGTCCAGTTGCCTCCGCCATAATGGTTCCGTCATAGCTTTTAAACTTAGCTCTTGATAGTAATCTGCAGTTTATATTGCCAGTAGCATTTGCTGAAGTTTTACAGTCCTTGCTGAGAGCGATCGCGTTTATGAGAGGCACGGAGTGAATTTAGTTAGTGGCGGAGAGTTGGTGCATAGTTCTATAGTATCTAGTATAATTTTGAATTTTAAGAGACAACCAGTTACAGACAAATGTTTGACTTTCAATGAATGTACGGACATTTACGTTCATGATGTTTATAAAAACATTTGCGTTTGAGTTATTGAGTATAAGTGAGTAATGCAGTTGATGACAGGGTAGACTATGGCTTGATTTATTCTAATATCGTTAACGGGGAGGCCCGTGTAACATTTTATTGTTAAATAAAAAGTGGATGAAAATCTAATGCTAGACAATCATTATTTCTTTTTAACGTCACTCTTTTTCAATATGTTGCAATATGTCTAATTGGACCGACCCTTACGTATCCGCCCTTCCACTTCACCCACATATATTCCTTTTGTCAATGAGTAATACTTCATCTTCTCAACATGTCCAAAATATTGAAAAACCCCTTTTTGATTAAATCTAAATTTACTTTAACGACCCTTTGAAATCTTTATTTAACGTACATACCAAATGTATCTTACATAGTTACTGCCTTATGTCCGTTCTAAATAAAAGGCAAAATGGTGCTTAATTGTATGACACAGCACTCTAAGTGAGGCTTTGGAATGTCACTAGAATAGCTTCCGGGCATTGCAGGCGGAAGCGGAAAATGAATGGACAGCACTATGCCTTTCTGAACACTTTTAAGGCCATCTCTTGATGGAATTGTATTACTATTTTGATAAGACTGGCACAATTTGAACTATCACTAAAAAGTTTAAAAAATATATCATTATCATATTATTCAATATCATTTAATTAATGTTGTTGATATGAGAAGAAGAATTTATTTATTTTGAGTTCATTAATAACTTAAGAATTCAATTTTCATCTCAGTTTAATCTATTTTTTTCATATAAATCAATATAAATTTCATCCCCATTACTTTCATTGATATCCATTTGTAGAAAATTAAGTAAATTTCTAATGTCTTTAAGTCCATCGCAGTCATTACACCTCCTGTCTACCCTGAAAGTGAACACAGTCGCTATGTCAAATACAATCTATTAATTAAATTTTCTGTAATCTTTACTCTCTCCATCACTTAAAAGCTGCACCGCCTCATACATTCAATCACAAACATCAAAACTTATGAAAACCCCTTCTGCGTCGAGAGTTAAATAGATTTAATATGACATCTGTGATAGACGACCTAAGTTTCTGAATAAGACCTGGATCGAGGACATTTAAGCAGCCTAACAGCTGGGCTAGCAATTAATCCTTTGAGCGTTAGCACTGGTTTGACCTTCTCTTCGTAGTATTAGGGATTCTGTGTAAAGTCAAAAGTAAATCATGCAAATATTTGTCTATAAGTATTTCATATTATAGTTTGGACATATACGCGGATGAATGATAGTAGATTGACGAAATGAATATATGTGTGTGAATTTGAAGTTAAGTAGAGGTTGGCCCAATAAGACAGTCAGATAGGCGACATATTGAGAAAGGGTGATGTTAGAAGTACCTATAACCGCAAAGTGTATTGTTAGGATCGGGACAGATAGGGGTCTGTGATCTCTGGCTACCCCTCTGCAGGAAAACAGGCGTGACGTGTATATATTCGAACATATCGAGTGGAACTAATGTACTACATTGTTTCACGCTCTATTGCAATTTTATATCTAACAAGTTTTTATATCCTGAACTCTGTTTATTCCTACGGGGATTGTGGAAATTATAAGTACGTCGTTTATGATTGAAACTAAAATCATAATGTATTCATAAAGTTAACACTAACTAAGCAACACTTTTTCACTAAGTCTGTAATTGCTGATATGGAGACACTAACCTCCAATTTTCGTGCAAGAGATATACAATAAGTAAAGCGAATGTTACGTTTTTAATTGAGAATTAATTATCTTTGGTTATATCTCAACTTATAATGTTTACTAATATGTTGTGTCTGTACTACTGTTGTATAAAACTATGACAGGTCTTTTCACATTGCGTCTTCTATAAATGTGAATTTTAGTAAGCGGCTTGGTAAATTAACTACACCTACCCCTTAACTAAATGGCAGACCTCCAAGAGAATGGAAATCAAACTGTCAGTGATAGACCTCCTCATTCGTTAAGTCCCGTGATCTCTATAAAAGAATTCTAATTGCGAAAAGAATTCTAATTCATTTGAATTGATGGTTTCATTGTAGGCCAGAGGTTACTTACAATATTTATTCTTACTATACAATCTCAACAGTCGCTCCCACATACAATATCGTTTCTCAACCGATACTCAGTACACTTTATTAGAACCAATTCCCTAAGACCAGTTACCAGTTACTTAGCGGTTGGCGAGGCTCCATCGAGTCCATCCAACAAGGAGGTTTACTTAGCAATGCTAATGTTGGCTGTGGAAATGTGGTTTCAGCCATACTTAAACTAGAAAACAGAAATACCATACTAATGTCCCGTATTAGATTGGGACGTAAAAGGAAAGCTAACTGGCTGTTGTTATTCTCGGCACATCGTAGTACACCTACTACGTCACCATGTTAAAGGGACTAGGGAGAAATAAAATCTATCGAGCGATGGGTTATCAACCTGTCACCAATGTTCTATATGTCATCAGGAAGCCAATACTCTTGCTAATAATCTAACAAGGGAATTTTCATGTCTCCAAGGTTTTGTCCATCCCGTAAGGGATTAAAGGATGTGATTGTATAAGAATGTATGTATTCTTATGTTGAAATATTTAATTTATAAATTAGATATTATGAATTAAAATGAAGAAAAAAGGGATCCAACAATAATATTTGTTCATGAATAAGTAATCAAAACGTTTTATTTATACTTACTATCTTTAAAGTCGTAAAACTCCAATACTCATAAATGTATTAAAACCAGGGATTTTTAAAGCATGTAACATAAATGAGTATATAAAATCCAAACACCTGTTTTATTCAATAGATTAACGACGAGTTCCAGTAAGTACTGTTGAATATTAACAGAGAACTAAATCGCACCGGGTTGTTAGAGTCAGTGGCTTGATTAACCAACGTCTTTCCCATTCAAAGATCACGTTTAACTTAATAATCTATCTGTACCTAATGAGAGAGATTTCGAATCCAACCTATTATATTTAGTAGTAGATAGTGACTAAACAATGTAGCTAGAAAGAAAAAAAAATCTTCGACTCGAATTTATGGTAATAATAGTGATAATAAAGATAATTATTTGATTAATAAGGCATAACAGGGTAATACAACAAAATAAATGAAATGATATATGTACCTACACTACACTATGAAAATAGTCAGTCAGTACCGAAACAACAGGGGATCCGTGAGCTCTGGCTACCCCTATGTAGGGAAGCGAGCATCATGTGTATGTTTGTGTAGATTGTGATGAGGAAAGTAGATCTTTAGGTAGATTTCATCAGAATGTTTTCCTTTAACAAAATATGTGGCTAACAAACCGTAACAGACAACGTATATATTTCTTCAGTTATCTTACTTGTCTTACCTTAGTTATATTGGTTCTATATGATGTATATGACTATTAAACATAACATACGCTTCACGACTTGTGTATTGGGTCTATCTCCAAAAGTATGAAGGCATGTTAAGTATGAGTCACTCAAAGCCCGCGTTTCACTAAGACAGCACTTAACGTGACAGTTAATGAAGCTTATACTAGCACTGGCTATTACCTATCCTGATGGATAGGCAGGTTTCCTCATGATGTTTTCTCCCACCGTTAACGACTGTAAATTGTTTACGAAAATAAAACTTTCAATGAGGTTCATTCGTACATGCCAGAGCCCAGATTCAAACCCAGTACCTCTAATAAGGAATCAGAGGTCTTACCCACTTCCCTACGACTACATATGAGTATGATTATGAAATTCAAGGCTTCCAGCGATCTAATTGCTTCGAACGATGAGCTTAATTTCAATATCCTCAAACGTTGGCTGCATTCCAAATGAGACTGATTGATATGCTGCTCTTACTGCTATTATGGTATTGTCTTGGGAATTGTTATTGTGGTGCAATAGAATACATTCAGGTTTCCTAGTAGGATTAAAAATGTTTATTAAGCATGTGTATAGCTAATGTTGTAATGTTCTTGTTAACTAAACACCTAATGTAAAATAATGTTGTAAAAAATGATTTAGTTTCCTATCATTATATATTCTATTTATATCAAATATTTTTTGGACATGTTATAACGGATGAATGATAATACATTGACAAAAAGAATATATGTGAGTGAAGTGGAGGGGCGGTTACGTAGGAGCCGGCCCAATAAGACATATAACAGTCAGATAGACGCTATATTTAAAAAGGTTGACGTCGGGAGTACCTATAACCGCCGAGTGTGTATGAGAAGATGTATGAGTGTCAACGAAGCGAAAGTGGTCTGTCAGGATCGGAACAAATGGGGATCCGTGATCTCTGCCTACCCCTCTACAGGGAATCAGGCGTGATGTGTATGTATGAATTGAGGAGAATATGTGACTCTCTGACTAACACGAGTAATAATCCTTATGATGAGTCTACAGACAGACTTCATTACCAGACCTGAGAAGTTTAGCTAAAAGGAGACTTAGTTTGGAATATTTATTCATTAATGAATCGTTAGGTAGTGATAATAGTCATAACTGATAAATCAGAATGAAAACACAGGCAATCAATATCTGCCTACCAAACACTGATAGGGATTGCATTCATTAAAATATCGTAATATAGTCTAAAGGTAAGTATAGTCTAAAGGTTTAATAGATTAAAAACTGACAAATAAACAACAGCTGGAAAATCCACTAGTAAATAACTTAAAAAAAAAGACAAACGCATTCACGACCATTTACACTCGCGGGGTAGTCAGAGGTTTAGGTTTTCATCTCCAGAATTGCGAGGGTAGTTATTCTACTGAACCCACGTGTTGACCAGATAGTCAGTACTCAATGTGACAGGTGGTAAGCCATGTCACCATTTACAAGCACTAACTATTTTACCTGTTCGACGAACAGGTAGGTTTCCTCACGATGTTTTCCCTCACCCTATAATTCGGTGCATTTCGTAAATGTGTTTTTATTACGAAAATGTAAATAAGTTCTAACATATACATAAATTAATCTCAATAAACACCTTTCTTAATACCATCTACATCTGTTTGACGTATTTGCAGTGAAGCAGCCATAACTCTTTTTATATGCGAGGCAAGCTGTTTCCCACATTGTTCAATTTCGACGAATATAGCTCTGAGTTCCCCGGGGGCGAATAGCATTGCAGCAATAACTTCCTTATAGCCTTGTACTCATAAATAATAGTGTGAAGGAAATTGTAACAATATAAATAGACAGTTACGTATATAGGTCCTGAAGGGATGAGTAGAAGAGAAGGTTGAAAAGTAAGTTTTGTGGTATAAGGCAGTTGTTGATTACGCATTCATTAAAACGTATACTTTTACGTCATTCATGCCCATTTGGGATGGACGAATCTCGGAGATCTCCTAGGTCACTGTTTATCACGAATATTGGGTATGCGATTATAATGTTGGTTATTTACCCCTAGTCCCTTAGACGCCTCCTATGACATGCCGGGAAGAAAGGCACCTAGTTAGCATTCTTTTTACGTTCCAAACTACAGCACGCATAGAGAGCACGCAGAACTATAGAGACTTAATATCATACTCGTTATCTTTATCATTAAGACAAACTAAGACTACAACATTAAGACGAACTACTGAAACTAAACTGTACTGAATAAATAATTGAATTGAATGGTTTGATTCAGAAATACTACTTGAGCGTGATAGAAACACCTTAACCAAAAACTTAACGACTTCTGACTAGCTACTTACAATCCTTATCTACTATCCTACCTATCTACTTAAACCCAAGCCAGACCAACACGAAATTCTTCCATGATTTTAATAAAAGTGAAAAATCTAGGAATGTAGCGGTCAAATTTGAATACTGTAATACAGGCACGTCCTTCGGCCGGTGGGCGAAGGCGAGGATTTCAAGTCAGCTCACGGGAATGCATAATTTATCAGCGCATTGGAAAAGTCTTGTGCACTTTATTCTAAACAAGCAGCTTTGTATGGAAACACTCGTATACACATACATACACATAAATCGTCAGTAATTAATAAGAGGAGTGGGGCCTTACGCAATATTTGTATGGAAACTAGCGTGGCATTACACGGGGTGAGACGAGGTACACGATGTGGACGGGAGATATTACAACCAATCAAAACATGGCATTTTGTGACACGTAACATAGGTATCATAATTTTTAGACTCCGCACCGATTAAAACACGCCATTTAGACTCCGCACCGCGTAACGGGGACCGCTCCATTCGTCGGGTCCTCTTTATATTTGGTTCGTGGGCCGACCCCAACGCAACCACCCTTCCACTGCAGTCACATATATTCGTGTTCGTATATGTATTTATTTTGTAGGAGACAATATATGTGTTTACATACATAAATACACATTACGCCTGATTCGCTGTAGAGGGGAGGTAGAGATCACGGAACCCCATTTGCTCGGATCCTGACAAACCACTTTCGCTTCATTGACGTTGCTGTACGAGTATACAGCTCCTCATACACACTCGGCGGTTAAAAGTAATTCAAACGTCATCCTTTTTCAATACATGTGTTTACTTTCTTTTTTTTATCTGATCTAGTCTACGTAATTTTTGTTTAGTTAGTTAGGTCTTCAATTGTAGAGACAAACACGCGAACCTCTGACAGTAGTTAGTCGTAATAGTTTTTTTTTTTATTTAAATGGTATCTTACCCTCATGAATAAATTTAAAGGGAATGTACGTTAGATTTTGTTTTCAATTCTTTATTTTAAGTCGCTTAAACAGTAATTGGTAATAAGCAACTACTATTGGTTGTACCGATATAGTTAAATAGAATCGTAACTGTGTGTTAGCATAAGTATGTTCGTATATTAAGTTAAATGCTATTAAGTACACATGAATTCGAGATACGTCATACGTCTTTGATTAACTGCCGTAAGTTTTCGTGCTCTCCAATATTGCAGTTAGATATTTCAGTTGCCTTGGCTTCAGTTTGGTTGGAATTGCCAAAGAAAATTAATTAACAGAGCTTTAGGTAAGCTACTGTATTTTCAGTTATACCTAACGTGTTGAAAATAATCATAAATGTTCCAGAAGAATTAAAAATATACATAAAAGAGTCAATATTAACACGTTAAAAAGGTTTTTTTTGACTAAGCTACTGCTTATGTACCTAAACGCTTATAACTATTTGTGGGATAGTCACATCCAATATTTAATGAAGGATTTTACTCATGTTCAACTAGATAGACAGAAGTTTAAGTTACCTAACGACAGATTTAGTGAGACTACCGTTTACAGATAATGTTACTTATCCATAAAAAAATACTACTACCACAAGAGTAGATTTTCTATTTTTTTGTTATTGTTTACTCTTCTGAAAACTGTTGCTTCCAACAAACTCAATAAACCAAATAGTTTTGGTACTCACATAATCCAGGTACTGACCTTACCACGGTATTGATTTTTATTTGCGATTTTATATTTCTTTGTTCGTTGTGTAATGGTTGCACATTTAACAGTGGTAAGTATTTTGGCATTATATAAAATCCTTCTCAACGTTTGATACAAATTGTACCCTAGCACTTGGGCGGCACTTTTCATACATTCCTTTACAGAATAACTCTTGAGCTAAACCCAGCTGGGGTGTAGGAAAATAGACCGCTGAACCGAATTTGTCGCTCTCAAGTGTGAAAACTCCTCTCGAGCTAGCACAATTTTCCGCCCAGAGATTTACGACCAGCCCAATTGTTTGTTTGTTTGTTGTTCATACAACTTATATGTGTTTTAAACTAATGTCCCTCAGCGGAGTTTAGTGCTCATTTTATGCTTAATGGACCCTCATTTGTTTGGAAGTACAACATGACGTAAATGGGGGACCTTTTAACGGGAAACGGATGTGATGTGGGTGCATGTGCATAAAGACTATCCTGTTGGAGTTGTAATGGCGTTCTTAAACAATTTAACCGTTATATATTATCATATCCAACAGCTTGAGTTGTATGCATGATTGCTATTATTTATCTTCAGAAATAAGGAAGCTTGCAAATATACACTCGGAGATCGCATTAACACATATTATTACAGATATATTTAATACATAACGACACCACAGATAACATAAGACTATCGAAAGCCAGTTAGCCATAATTTTCTTACGACAAAAGGATTTATAGCATTAAATGTATTCTCTTTTATATGATTTTATAAATATTAGGACCGTAAAACAAGATTGTCTTAAATTAACTTTGATTGTAAATAACACAACAAAACAGAATAAATTTAACTATATTGCAGTGTTAAATTGATAAGTATTATTGACATATAGCTTAAATAATACTAATAAATAATGTTCAATAGAAACAATTTAGAAAAAGTATTCATCCTTTTTTTCGTAACCTGGACAAATAAATAAAAAGGGATTGCGGTGAAAAGGGTAACAGTAAGCACACATTTTTTGGCGTTAGGCTTTTGTGTACCTTTGTTGATATTTGCTTTCAGTTCAACAAAGCTCTGTGAAATACATCCATACGTCTGTTACGAGTATACGGATCAGAATATTTTCATGTCTCAACTGTGAAAGACTTATTTGGAGCTCAGGTCCATTCACATTTAATATTACTTTTTTCTTCTTTCAATTTAAATATCCCGTTTTAGTCTGGAAAGTAAAAATAATGCTAACTAGATGTTGTTTTTTCTCACATGTCGTAAGAGGTGACTAAGGAACTAGGGGTAAATAGAATCTACTGGGCGATGTTCTATTATGACATCACAACCCCAATATACAAAAAAGTGATGGGAGATATTATGTCTTCGAGGTTCTATCCACATTATAGGACGTCAATGTTTATGTATCCATGCAATAATAAATTTATTCAATTTTTGCACACATTCATGGTTTTTAAAGTAGTGGTTAGAACCTTGGGTCATATATCTTGTAGTCGTTGTTGGACTGTGTCCCTCTCATCTCATGATTATGAAATATACCTAAGGATTGATTCATTTAGAATGAAGTGGGTAATGTGAGTAGGTTTGTTATGTTAGTGATTAGTTCGAGTGCAATTCCTACAAAACGACAACGAAAATACATTATCAAATCAAATCTAAATTATTTATTGCTAATCGCATCAAGGTAAAAGTGTAATAATACTTCCAAGATATGTTGAGAAGAAGAATTATGTTATGGACACAGCAATCACACTTGTTTAGGTAAACACTATGTACCCTTAAATCTATTTATTGATTTGTAAGCATTAAAAATTCTTT
>JAMBLF010001522.1:0-72574 GCA_030578115.1 Leucoptera coffeella
ATTCCAAAAAAGGACTTTCATCCTTTAAGGATATTCCTGAAAAAGACTATCGTCCTTTAAGGACATTCCTGAAATGGACTATCGTCCTTCAAGGATATTCCTAAAAAGGACTATCGTCCTTCAAGGATATTCCTAAAAAGGACTATCGTCCTTCAAACGTTATCCTGAAAAGGACTATCGTCCTTCAAGGATATTCCTAAAAAGGACTATTGTCCTTCAAGGATATTCCTAAAAAGGACTTTCATCCTTCAAGGATATTCCTGAAAAAGACTATCGTCCTTTAAGGATATTACTGAAAAGGACTATCATCCTTCAAGGATATTCCTAAAAAGGACTTTCATCCTTTAAGGATATTTCTGAAAAAGACTATCATCCTTTTAGGATATTCCTGAAAAGAACTATCGTCCTTCAAGGATATTCCTGAAAAAGACTATCGTCCTTCAAGGATATTCCTAAAAAGGACTATCGTCCTTCAAGGATATTCCTGAAAAAGACTATCGTCCTTTAAGGATATTCCTGAAAAAGACTATCGTCCTTCAAGGATATTCCTAAAAAGGACTTTCATCCTTTAAGGATATTCCTGAAAAAAGACTATCGTCCTATAAGGATATTCCTGAAAAGGACTTTTGTCCTTCAAGGATGTTCCTAAAAAGGACTATCGTCCTTCAAACGTAATCCTGAAAAGGACTATCGTCCCTTAAACGTAGACCTGAAAAAGACTATCGTCCTTTAAGGATATTCCTGAAAAGGACTAATCGTCCTTCAAGGATATTCCTTAAAAGGTCTATCGTCCCTTAAACGTAGACCTAAAAAGGACTATCATCCTTCAAGGATATTCCTAAAAAGGACTTTCATCCTTCAAGGATATTCCTGAAAAGGACTATCATCCTTCAAGGATATTCCTGAAAAGGACTATCGTCCTTCAAGGATATTCCTGAAAAGGACTATCGTCCCTTAAACGTAGACCTGAAAAGGACTATCGTCCTTCAAGGATATTCCTGAAAACGACTATTGTCCTTCAAGGATATTTCTAAAAAGGACTTTCATCCTTCAATGATATTCCTGAAAAAGACTATCGTCCTTCAAGGATATTCCTAAAGAGGACTTTCATCCTTCAAGGATATTCCTGAAAAAGACTATCGTCCTTTAAGGATATTACTGAAAAGGACTATCATCCTTCAAGGATATTCCTGAAAAGGACTATCGTCCTTTAAACGGAGACCTGAAATGGACTATCGTCCTTCAAGGATATTCCTGAAAAGGACTATCATCCTTCAAGGATATTCCTGAAAAGGACTATCGTCCTTTAAAAGTAGACCTGAAATGGACTATCGTCCTTCAAGGATATTTTTGAAAAGGACTATCGTCCCTTAAACGTAGACCTGAAATGGACTATCGTCCTTCAAGGATATTTCTGAAAAGGACTATCATCCTTCAAGGATATTCCTGAAAAGGACTATCGTCCTTTGAAAGTAGACCTGAAACGGACTATCGTCCTTCAAGGATATTCCTTAAAAGGACTTTTATCCTTTAAGGATATTCCTGAAAAGGACCATCATCCTTCAAGGATATTCCTGAAAAGGACTATCGTCCCTTAAACGTAGACCTGAAATGGACTTTCTTCCTTCAAGGATATTTCTGAAAAGGACTATCATCCTTCAAGGATATTCCTGAAAAGGTCTATCGTCCCTTAAACGTAGACCTGAAAAGGACTATCGTCCTTCAAGGATATTCCTAAAAAGGACTTTTATCCTTTAAGGATATGCCTGAAAAGGACTATCATCCTTTAAGGATATTCCTGAAAAGGACTATTGTCCTTCAAGGATATTCCTAAAAAGGACTTTCATCCTTCAAGGATATTCCTGAAAAAGACTATCGTCCTTCGTGGATATTCCTGAAAAGGACTATCGTCCTTCAAGGATATTCCTAAAAAGGACTTTCATCCTTCAAGGATATTCCTGAAAAAGACTATCGTCCTTCGTGGATATTCCTGAAAAGGACTATCGTCCTTCAAGGATATTCCTAAAAAGGACTATTGTCCTTCAAGGATATTCCTGAAAAGGACTATTGTCCTTCAAGGATATTCCTAAAAAGGACTTTCATCCTTCAAGGATATTCCTGAAAAAGACTATCGTCCTTCGTGGATATTCCTGAAAAGGACTATCGTCCTTCAAGGATATTCCTAAAAAGGACTATTGTCCTTCAAGGATATTCCTGAAAAGGACTATTGTCCTTCAAGGATATTCCTAAAAAGGACTTTCATCCTTCAAGGATATTCCTGAAAAGGACTAATCGTCCTTCGTGGATATTCCTGAAAAGGACTATCGTCCTTCAAGGATATTCTTAAAAAGGACTTTTGTCCTTTAAGGATATTCCTAAAAAGGATTTTCATCCTTCAAAGATATTCCTGAAAAAGACTATCGTCCTTTAAGGATATTCCTGAAAAGACCTATCATCCTTCAAGGATATTCCTGAAAAGGACAATCGTCCTTTAAGGATATTCCTAAAAAAGACTATCATCCTTCAAGGATATTCCGGAAAAGCACTATCGTCCATTAAACGTAGACCTGAAAAGGACTATCGTCCTTCAAGGATATTCCTGAAAAAGACTATCGTCCTTCGTGGATATTCCTGAAAAGGACTATCGTCCTTCAAGGATATTCCTAAAAAGGACTTTTATCCTTTAAGGATATTCCTGAAAAGGACCATCATCCTTCAAGGATATTCCTGAAAAGGTCTATCGTCCCTTAAACGTAGACCTGAAAAGGACTATCGTCCTTCAAGGATATTCCTAAAAAGGACTTTTATCCTTTAAGGATATTCCTGAAAAGGACTATCATCCTTCAAGGATATTCCTGAAAAGGACTATCGTCCCTTAAACGTAGACTTGAAAAGGACTATCGTCCTTCAAGGATATTCCTGAAAAGGACTATTGTCCTTCAAGGATATTCCTAAAAAGGACTTTCATCCTTCAAGGATATTCCTGAAAAAGACTATCGTCCTTTAAGGATATTCCTGAAAAGAACTATCATCCTTTAAGAATATTCCTGAAAAGGACTATCGTCTTTTAAGGATATTCCTGAAAAAGACTATCATCCTTCAAGGATATTCCGAAAAGCACTATGATCCATTAAACGTAGACCTGAAAAGGACTATCGTCCTTTAAACGTAGACCTGAAAAGGACTATCGTCCTTCAAGGATATTCCTGAAAAGGACTTTTGTCCTTCAAACGTAATCCTGAAAAGGACTAATCGTCTTTCAATGATATTCCTGAAAAGGACTATCGTCCTTCGAGGATATTCCTGAAAAAGACTATCATCCTTCAAGGATGTTCCTGAAAAGGACTATTGTCCTTCAAGGATATTCCTGAAAAGGACTATTGTCCTTCAAGGATATTCCTAAAAAGGACTTTCATCCTTCAAGGATATTCCTGAAAAAGACTATCGTCCTTTAAGGATATTCCTGAAAAGAACTATCATCCTTCAAGAATATTCCTGAAAAGGACTATCGTCTTTTAAGGATATTCCTGAAAAAGACTATCATCCTTCAAGGATATTCCGAAAAAGCACTATCGTCCATTAAACGTAGACCTGAAAAGGACTATCGTCCTTTAAACGTAGACCTGAAAAGGACTATCGTCCTTCAAGGATATTTCTGAAAAGGACTTTTGTCCTTCAAACGTAATCCTGAAAAGGACTAATCGTCTTTCAAGGATATTCCTGAAAAGGACTATCGTCCTTCGAGGATATTCCTGAAAAAGACTATCATCCTTCAAGGATGTTCCTGAAAAGGACTATCATCCTTCAAGAATATTCCTGAAAAGGACTATCGTCCATTAAACGTAGACCTGAAAAGGACTATCGTCCTTTAAACGTAGACCTAAAAAGGACTATCGTCCTTCAAGGATATTCCTGAAAAGGACTATCGTCCTTCAAGGATATTCCTGAAATAGACTATCATCCTTCAAGGATATTCCGGAAAAGCACTATCGTCCATTAAACGTAGACCTGAAAAGGACTATCGTCCTTCAAGGATATTCCTGAAAAGGACTATTGTCCTTCAAGGATATTTCTGAAAAGGACTATCGTCCTTTAAACATAGACCTGAAAAGGACTAACGTCCTTCAAGGATATTCCTGAAAAGGACTATTGTCCTTCAAACGTAATCCTGAAAAGGACTAATCGTCTTTCAACGATATTCCTGAAAAGGACTATCGTCCTTCAAGGATATTCCTGAAAAAGACTATCGTCCTTTAAGGATATTCCTGAAAAGGACTATCATCCTTCAAGGATATTCCTGAAAAAGACTATCGTCCTTCAAGGATATTCCTAAAAAGGACTATCGTCCTTCAAGGATATTCCTGAAAAGGACTATTATTCTTCAAGGATATTCCTGAAAAGGAGTATCGTCCTTCAAACGTAATCCTGAAAAGGACTATCGCCCTTCAAGGATATTCCTGAAAAGACTATCGTCCTTTAAGGATATTCCAAAAAAGGACTTTCATCCTTTAAGGATATTCCTGAAAAAGACTATCGTCCTTTAAGGACTTTCCTGAAATGGACTATCGTCCTTCAAGGATATTCCTAAAAAGGACTATCGTCCTTCAAGGATATTCCTAAAAAGGACTATCGTCCTTCAAACGTTATCCTGAAAAGGACTATCGTCCTTCAAGGATATTCCTAAAAAGGACTATTGTCCTTCAAGGATATTCCTAAAAAGGACTTTCATCCTTCAAGGATATTCCTGAAAAAGACTATCGTCCTTTAAGGATATTACTGAAAAGGACTATCATCCTTCAAGGATATTCCTAAAAAGGACTTTCATCCTTTAAGGATATTTCTGAAAAACACTATCGTCCTTTTAGGATATTCCTGAAAAGAACTATCGTCCTTCAAGGATATTCCTGACAAAGACTATCGTCCTTCAAGGATATTCCTAAAAAGGACTATCGTCCTTCAAGGATATTCCTGAAAAAGACTATCGTCCTTTAAGGATATTCCTGAAAAAGACTATCGTCCTTCAAGGATATTCCTAAAAAGGACTTTCATCCTTTAAGGATATTCCTGAAAAAAGACTATCATCCTTCAAGAATATTCCTGAAAAGGACTATCGTCCATTAAACGTAGACCTGAAAAGGACTATCGTCCTTTAAACGTAGACCTAAAAAGGACTATCGTCCTTCAAGGATATTCCTGAAAAGAACTTTTGTCCTTCAAACGTAATCCTGAAAAGGACTTATCGTCTTTCAAGGATATTCCTGAAAAGGACTATCGTCCTTCAAGGATATTCCTGAAATAGACTATCATCCTTCAAGGATATTCCGGAAAAGCACTATCGTCCATTAAACGTAGACCTGAAAAGGACTATCGTCCTTCAAGGATATTCCTGAAAAGGACTATTGTCCTTCAAGGATATTCCTGAAAAGGACTATCATCCTTCAAGGATATTTCTGAAAAGGACTATCGTCCTTTAAACATAGACCTGAAAAGGACTAACGTCCTTTAAGGATATTCCTGAAAAGGACTATTGTCCTTCAAACGTAATCCTGAAAAGGACTAATCGTCTTTCAACGATATTCCTGAAAAGGACTATCGTCCTTCAAGGATATTCCTGAAAAAGACTATCGTCCTTTAAGGATATTCCTGAAAAGGACTATCATCCTTCAAGGATATTCCTGAAAAAGACTATCGTCCTTCAAGGATATTCCTAAAAAGGACTATCGTCCTTCAAGGATATTCCTGAAAAGGACTATTATTCTTCAAGGATATTCCTGAAAAGGACTATTGTCCTTCAAACGTAATCCTAAAAAAAGGACTATCGTCCTTCAAGGATATTCCTAAAAAGGACTTTCATCCTTCAAGGATATTCCTGAAAAAGACTATCGTCCTTTAAGGATATTACTGAAAAGGACTATCGTCCTTCAAGGATATTCCTGAAAAGGACTATCGTCCTTCAAGGATATTCCTGAAAAGGACTATTGTCCTTCAAGGATATTCCTAAAAAGACTTTCATCCTTCAAGGATATTCCTGAAAAAGACTATCGTCCTTCGTGGATATTCCTGAAAAGGACTATCGTCCTTCAAGGATATTCCTAAAAAGGACTATTGTCCTTTAAGGATATTCCTGAAAAGGACTATTGTCCTTCAAGGATATTCCTAAAAAGGACTTTCATCCTTCAAGGATATTTCTGAAAAGGACTAATCGTCCTTCGTGGATATTCCTGAAAAGGACTATCGTCCTTTAAAAGTAGACCTGAACTGGACTATCGTCCTTCAAGGATATTTTTGAAAAGGACTATCGTCCCTTAAACGTAGACCTGAAATGGACTATCGTCCTTCAAGGATATTTCTGAAAAGGACTATCATCCTTCAAGGATATTCCTGAAAAGGACTATCGTCCTTTGAAAGTAGACCTGAAACGGACTATCGTCCTTCAAGGATATTCCTTAAAAGGACTTTTATCCTTTAAGGATATTCCTGAAAAGGACCATCATCCTTCAAGGATATTCCTGAAAAGGACTATCGTCCCTTAAACGTAGACCTGAAATGGACTATCTTCCTTCAAGGATATTTCTGAAAAGGACTATCATCCTTCAAGGATATTCCTGAAAAGGTCTATCGTCCCTTAAACGTAGACCTGAAAAGGACTATCGTCCTTCAAGGATATTCCTAAAAAGGACTTTTATCCTTTAAGGATATTCCTGAAAAGGACTATCATCCTTTAAGGATATTCCTGAAAAGGACTATTGTCCTTCAAGGATATTCCTAAAAAGGACTTTCATCCTTCAAGGATATTCCTGAAAAAGACTATCGTCCTTCGTGGATATTCCTGAAAAGGACTATCGTCCTTCAAGGATATTCCTAAAAAGGACTTTCATCCTTCAAGGATATTCCTGAAAAAGACTATCGTCCTTCGTGGATATTCCTGAAAAGGACTATCGTCCTTCAAGGATATTCCTAAAAAGGACTATTGTCCTTCAAGGATATTCCTGAAAAGGACTATTGTCCTTCAAGGATATTTCTAAAAAGGACTTTCATCCTTCAAGGATATTCCTGAAAAAGACTATCGTCCTTCGTGGATATTCCTGAAAAGGACTATCGTCCTTCAAGGATATTCCTAAAAAGGACTATTGTCCTTCAAGGATATTCCTGAAAAGGACTATTGTCCTTCAAGGATATTCCTAAAAAGGACTTTCATCCTTCAAGGATATTCCTGAAAAGGACTAATCGTCCTTCGTGGATATTCCTGAAAAGGACTATCGTCCTTCAAGGATATTCCTAAAAAGGACTATTGTCCTTTAAGGATATTCCTAAAAAGGATTTTCATCCTTCAAAGATATTCCTGAAAAAGACTATCGTCCTTTAAGGATATTCCTGAAAAGACCTATCATCCTTCAAGGATATTCCTGAAAAGGACAATCGTCCTTTAAGGATATTCCTAAAAAAGACTATCATCCTTCAAGGATATTCCGGAAAAGCACTATCGTCCATTAAACGTAGACCTGAAAAGGACTATCGTCCTTCAAGGATATTCCTGAAAAAGACTATCGTCCTTCGTGGATATTCCTGAAAAGGACTATCGTCCTTCAAGGATATTACTAAAAAGGACTATTGTCCTTCAAGGATATTCCTAAAAAGGACTTTTATCGTTTAAGGATATTCCTGAAAAGGACTATCATCCTTTAAGGATATTCCTGAAGAGGACTATCGTCTCTTAAACGTAGACTTGAAAAGGACTATCGTCCTTCAAGGATATTCCTAAAAAGGACTTTTATCCTTTAAGGATATTCCTGAAAAGGACCATCATCCTTCAAGGATATTCCTGAAAAGGTCTATCGTCCCTTAAACGTAGACCTGAAAAGGACTATCGTCCTTCAAGGATATTCCTAAAAAGGACTTTTATCCTTTAAGGATATTCCTGAAAAGGACTATCATCCTTCAAGGATATTCCTGAAAAGGACTATCGTCCCTTAAACGTAGACTTGAAAAGGACTATCGTCCTTCAAGGATATTCCTGAAAAGGACTATTGTCCTTCAAGGATATTCCTAAAAAGGACTTTCATCCTTAAGGATATTCCTGAAAAAGACTATCGTCCTTTAAGGATATTCCTGAAAAGAACTATCATCCTTTAAGAATATTCCTGAAAAGGACTATCGTCTTTTAAGGATATTCCTGAAAAAGACTATCATCCTTCAAGGATATTCCGAAAAAGCACTATGATCCATTAAACGTAGACCTGAAAAGGACTATCGTCCTTTAAACGTAGACCTGAAAAGGACTATCGTCCTTCAAGGATATTCCTGAAAAGGACTTTTGTCCTTCAAACGTAATCCTGAAAAGGACTAATCGTCTTTCAAGGATATTCCTGAAAAGGACTATCGTCCTTCGAGGATATTCCTGAAAAAGACTATCATCCGTCAAGGATGTTCCTGAAAAGGACTATCGTCCTTCAAGGATATTCCTGAAAAGGACTATTGTCCTTCAAGGATATTCCTAAAAAGGACTTTCATCCTTCAAGGATATTCCTGAAAAAGACTATCGTCCTTTAAGGATATTCCTGAAAAGAACTATCATCCTTCAAGAATATTCCTGAAAAGGACTATCGTCTTTTAAGGATATTCCTGAAAAAGACTATCATCCTTCAAGGATATTCCGAAAAAGCACTATCGTCCATTAAACGTAGACCTGAAAAGGACTATCGTCCTTCAAGGATATTCCTGAAAAGGACTTTTGTCCTTCAAACGTAATCCTGAAAAGGACTAATCGTCTTTCAAGGATATTCCTGAAAAGGACTATCGTCCTTCGAGGATATTCCTGAAAAAGACTATCATCCTTCAAGGATGTTCCTGAAAAGGACTATCATCCTTCAAGAATATTCCTGAAAAGGACTATCGTCCATTAAACGTAGACCTGAAAAGGACTATCGTCCTTTAAACGTAGACCTAAAAAGGACTATCGTCCTTCAAGGATATTCCTGAAAAGGACTATCGTCCTTCAAGGATATTCCTGAAATAGACTATCATCCTTCAAGGATATTCCGGAAAAGCACTATCGTCCATTAAACGTAGACCTGAAAAGGACTATCGTCCTTCAAGGATATTCCTGAAAAGGACTATTGTCCTTCAAGGATATTCCTGAAAAGGACTATCATCCTTCAAGGATATTTCTGAAAAGGACTATCGTCCTTTAAACATAGACCTGAAAAGGACTAACGTCCTTCAAGGATATTCCTGAAAAGGACTATTGTCCTTCAAACGTAATCCTGAAAAGGACTAATCGTCTTTCAACGATATTCCTGAAAAGGACTATCGTCCTTCAAGGATATTCCTGAAAAAGACTATCGTCCTTTAAGGATATTCATGAAAAGGATTATCATCCTTCAAGGATATTCCTGAAAAAGACTATCGTCCTTCAAGGATATTCCTAAAAAGGACTATCGTCCTTCAAGGATATTCCTGAAAAGGACTATTATTCTTCAAGGATATTCCTGAAAAGGAGTATCGTCCTTCAAACGTAATCCTGAAAAGGACTATCGTCCTTCAAGGATATTCCTGAAAAGACTATCGTCCTTTAAGGATATTCCAAAAAAGGACTTTCATCCTTTAAGGATAATTCTGAAAAAGACTATCGTCCTTTAAGGACTTTCCTGAAATGGACTATCGTCCTTCAAGGATATTCCTAAAAAGGACTATCGTCCTTCAAGGATATTCCTAAAAAGGACTATCGTCCTTCAAACGTTATCCTGAAAAGGACTATCGTCCTTCAAGGATATTCCTAAAAAGGACTATTGTCCTTCAAGGATATTCCTAAAAAGGACTTTCATCCTTCAAGGATATTCCTGAAAAAGACTATCGTCCTTTAAGGATATTACTGAAAAGGACTATCATCCTTCAAGGATATTCCTAAAAAGGACTTTCATCCTTTAAGGATATTTCTGAAAAACACTATCGTCCTTTTAGGATATTCCTGAAAAGAACTATCGTCCTTCAAGGATATTCCTGACAAAGACTATCGTCCTTCAAGGATATTCCTAAAAAGGACTATCGTCCTTCCAGGATATTCCTGAAAAAGACTATCGTCCTTTAAGGATATTCCTGAAAAAGACTATCGTCCTTCAAGGATATTCCTAAAAAGGACTTTCATCCTTTAAGGATATTCCTGAAAAAAGACTATCATCCTTCAAGAATATTCCTGAAAAGGACTATCGTCCATTAAACGTAGACCTGAAAAGGACTATCGTCCTTTAAACGTAGACCTAAAAAGGACTATCGTCCTTCAAGGATATTCCTGAAAAGGACTTTTGTCCTTCAAACGTAATCCTGAAAAGGACTTATCGTCTTTCAAGGATATTCCTGAAAAGGACTATCGTCCTTCAAGGATATTCCTGAAATAGACTATCATCCTTCAAGGATATTCCGGAAAAGCACTATCGTCCATTAAACGTAGACCTGAAAAGGACTATCGTCCTTCAAGGATATTCCTGAAAAGGACTATTGTCCTTCAAGGATATTCCTGAAAAGGACTATCATCCTTCAAGGATATTTCTGAAAAGGACTATCGTCCTTTAAACATAGACCTGAAAAGGACTAACGTCCTTTAAGGATATTCCTGAAAAGGACTTTTGTCCTTCAAACGTAATCCTGAAAAGGACTAATCGTCTTTCAACGATATTCCTGAAAAGGACTATCGTCCTTCAAGGATATTCCTGAAAAAGACTATCGTCCTTTAAGGATATTCCTGAAAAGGACTATCATCCTTCAAGGATATTCCTGAAAAAGACTATCGTCCTTCAAGGATATTCCTAAAAAGGACTATCGTCCTTCAAGGATATTCCTGAAAAGGACTATTATTCTTCAAGGATATTCCTGAAAAGGACTATTGTCCTTCAAACGTAATCCTGAAAAGGACTATCGTCCTTCAAGGATATTCCTGAAAAAGACTATCGTCCTTTAAGGATATTCCAAAAAAGGACTTTCATCCTTTAAGGATATTCCTGAAAAAGACTATAGTCCTTTAAGGACATTCCTGAAATGGACTATCGTCCTTCAAGGATATTCCTAAAAAGGACTATCGTCCTTCAAACGTTATCCTGAAAAGGACTATCGTCCTTCAAGGATATTCCTAAAAAGGACTATTGTCCTTCAAGGATATTCCTAAAAAGGACTTTCATCCTTCAAGGATATTCCTGAAAAAGACTATCGTCCTTTAAGGATATTACTGAAAAGGACTATCATCCTTCAAGGATATTCCTAAAAAGGACTTTCATCCTTTAAGGATATTTCTGAAAAAGACTATCGTCCTTTTAGGATATTCCTGAAAAGAACTATCGTCCTTCAAGGATATTCCTGAAAAAGACTATCGTCCTTCAAGGATATTCCTAAAAAGGACTATCGTCCTTCATGGATATTCCTGAAAAAGACTATCGTCCTTTAAGGATATTCCTGAAAAAGACTATCGTCCTTCAAGGATATTCCTAAAAAGGACTTTCATCCTTTAAGGATATTCCTGAAAAAAGACTATCGTCCTTTAAGGATATTCCTGAAAAGGACTTTTGTCCTTCAAGGATGTTCCTAAAAAGGACTATCGTCCTTCAAACGTAATCCTGAAAAGGACTATCGTCCCTTAAACGTAGACCTGAAAAAGACTATCGTCCTTTAAGGATATTCCTGAAAAGGACTAATCGTCCTTCAAGGATATTCCTTAAAAGGACTATCGTCCCTTAAACGTAGACCTAAAAAGGACTATCGTCCTTCAAGGATATTCCTAAAAAGGACTATTGTCCTTCAAGGATATTCCTAAAAAGGACTTTCATCCTTCAAGGATATTCCTGAAAAGGACTATCATCCTTCAAGGATATTCCTGAAAAGGACTATCGTCCTATAAAAGTAGACCTGAAATGGACTATCGTCCTTCAAGGATATTCCTGAAAAGGACTATCGTCCCTTAAACGTAGACCTGAAAAGGACTATCGTCCTTCAAGGATATTCCTGAAAACGACTATTGTCCTTCAAGGATATTTCTAAAAAGGACTTTCATCCTTCAAGTATATTCCTGAAAAAGACTATCGTCCTTCAAGGATATTCCTAAAAAGGACTTTCATCCTTCAAGGATATTCCTGAAAAAGACTATCGTCCTTTAAGGATATTACTGAAAAGGACTATCGTCCTTCAAGGATATTCCTGAAAAGGACTATCGTCCTTTAAACGGAGACCTGAAATGGACTATCGTCCTTCAAGGATATTCCTGAAAGGACTATCATCCTTCAAGGATATTCCTGAAAAGTACTATCGTCCTTTAAAAGTAGACCTGAACTGGACTATCGTCCTTCAAACGTTATCCTGAAAAGGACTATCGTCCTTCAAGGATATTCCTAAAAAGGACTATTGTCCTTCAAGGATATTCCTAAAAAGGACTTTCATCCTTCAAGGATATTCCTGAAAAAGACTATCGTCCTTTAAGGATATTACTGAAAAGGACTATCATCCTTCAAGGATATTCCTAAAAAGGACTTTCATCCTTTAAGGATATTTCTGAAAAACACTATCGTCCTTTTAGGATATTCCTGAAAAGAACTATCGTCCTTCAAGGATATTCCTGACAAAGACTATCGTCCTTCAAGGATATTCCTAAAAAGGACTATCGTCCTTCAAGGATATTCCTGAAAAAGACTATCGTCCTTTAAGGATATTCCTGAAAAAGACTATCGTCCTTCAAGGATATTCCTAAAAAGGACTTTCATCCTTTAAGGATATTCCTGAAAAAAGACTATCATCCTTCAAGAATATTCCTGAAAAGGACTATCGTCCATTAAACGTAGACCTGAAAAGGACTATCGTCCTTTAAACGTAGACCTAAAAAGGACTATCGTCCTTCAAGGATATTCCTGAAAAGGACTTTTGTCCTTCAAACGTAATCCTGAAAAGGACTTATCGTCTTTCAAGGATATTCCTGAAAAGGACTATCGTCCTTCAAGGATATTCCTGAAATAGACTATCATCCTTCAAGGATATTCCGGAAAAGCACTATCGTCCATTAAACGTAGACCTGAAAAGGACTATCGTCCTTCAAGGATATTCCTGAAAAGGACTATTGTCCTTCAAGGATATTCCTGAAAAGGACTATCATCCTTCAAGGATATTTCTGAAAAGGACTATCGTCCTTTAAACATAGACCTGAAAAGGACTAACGTCCTTTAAGGATATTCCTGAAAAGGACTATTGTCCTTCAAACGTAATCCTGAAAAGGACTAATCGTCTTTCAACGATATTCCTGAAAAGGACTATCGTCCTTCAAGGATATTCCTGAAAAAGAATATCGTCCTTTAAGGATATTCCTGAAAAGGACTATCATCCTTCAAGGATATTCCTGAAAAAGACTATCGTCCTTCAAGGATATTCCTAAAAAGGACTATCGTCCTTCAAGGATATTCCTGAAAAGGACTATTATTCTTCAAGGATATTCCTGAAAAGGACTATTGTCCTTCAAACGTAATCCTAAAAAAAGGACTATCGTCCTTCAAGGATATTCCTAAAAAGGACTTTCATCCTTCAAGGATATTCCTGAAAAAGACTATCGTCCTTTAAGGATATTACTGAAAAGGACTATCGTCCTTCAAGGATATTCCTGAAAAGGACTATCGTCCTTCAAGGATATTCCTGAAAAGGACTATTGTCCTTCAAGGATATTCCTAAAAAGACTTTCATCCTTCAAGGATATTCCTGAAAAAGACTATCGTCCTTCGTGGATATTCCTGAAAAGGACTATCGTCCTTCAAGGATATTCCTAAAAAGGACTATTGTCCTTTAAGGATATTCCTGAAAAGGACTATTGTCCTTCAAGGATATTCCTAAAAAGGACTTTCATCCTTCAAGGATATTTCTGAAAAGGACTAATCGTCCTTCGTGGATATTCCTGAAAAGGACTATCGTCCTTTAAAAGTAGACCTGAACTGGACTATCGTCCTTCAAGGATATTTTTGAAAAGGACTATCGTCCCTTAAACGTAGACCTGAAATGGACTATCGTCCTTCAAGGATATTCCTAAAAAGGACTTTCATCCTTCAAGGATATTCCTGAAAAAGACTATCGTCCTTTAAGGATATTACTGAAAAGGACTATCGTCCTTCAAGGATATTCCTGAAAAGGACTATCGTCCTTTAAACGGAGACCTGAAATGGACTATCGTCCTTCAAGGATATTCCTGAAAGGACTATCATCCTTCAAGGATATTCCTGAAAAGTACTATCGTCCTTTAAAAGTAGACCTGAACTGGACTATCGTCCTTCAAACGTTATCCTGAAAAGGACTATCGTCCTTCAAGGATATTCCTAAAAAGGACTATTGTCCTTCAAGGATATTCCTAAAAAGGACTTTCATCCTTCAAGGATATTCCTGAAAAAGACTATCGTCCTTTAAGGATATTACTGAAAAGGACTATCATCCTTCAAGGATATTCCTAAAAAGGACTTTCATCCTTTAAGGATATTTCTGAAAAACACTATCGTCCTTTTAGGATATTCCTGAAAAGAACTATCGTCCTTCAAGGATATTCCTGACAAAGACTATCGTCCTTCAAGGATATTCCTAAAAAGGACTATCGTCCTTCAAGGATATTCCTGAAAAAGACTATCGTCCTTTAAGGATATTCCTGAAAAAGACTATCGTCCTTCAAGGATATTCCTAAAAAGGACTTTCATCCTTTAAGGATATTCCTGAAAAAAGACTATCATCCTTCAAGGATATTCCTGAAAAGGTCTATCGTCCATTAAACGTAGACCTGAAAAGGACTATCGTCCTTTAAACGTAGACCTAAAAAGGACTATCGTCCTTCAAGGATATTCCTGAAAAGGACTTTTGTCCTTCAAACGTAATCCTGAAAAGGACTTATCGTCTTTCAAGGATATTCCTGAAAAGGACTATCGTCCTTCAAGGATATTCCTGAAATAGACTATCATCCTTCAAGGATATTCCGGAAAAGCACTATCGTCCATTAAACGTAGACCTGAAAAGGACTATCGTCCTTCAAGGATATTCCTGAAAAGGACTATTGTCCTTCAAGGATATTCCTGAAAAGGACTATCATCCTTCAAGGATATTTCTGAAAAGGACTATCGTCCTTTAAACATAGACCTGAAAAGGACTAACGTCCTTTAAGGATATTCCTGAAAAGGACTATTGTCCTTCAAACGTAATCCTGAAAAGGACTAATCGTCTTTCAACGATATTCCTGAAAAGGACTATCGTCCTTCAAGGATATTCCTGAAAAAGACTATCGTCCTTTAAGGATATTCCTGAAAAGGACTATCATCCTTCAAGGATATTCCTGAAAAAGACTATCGTCCTTCAAGGATATTCCTAAAAAGGACTATCGTCCTTCAAGGATATTCCTGAAAAGGACTATTATTCTTCAAGGATATTCCTGAAAAGGACTATTGTCCTTCAAACGTAATCCTAAAAAAAGGACTATCGTCCTTCAAGGATATTCCTAAAAAGGACTTTCATCCTTCAAGGATATTCCTGAAAAAGACTATCGTCCTTTAAGGATATTACTGAAAAGGACTATCGTCCTTCAAGGATATTCCTGAAAAGGACTATCGTCCTTCAAGGATATTCCTGAAAAGGACTATTGTCCTTCAAGGATATTCCTAAAAAGACTTTCATCCTTCAAGGATATTCCTGAAAAAGACTATCGTCCTTCGTGGATATTCCTGAAAAGGACTATCGTCCTTCAAGGATATTCCTAAAAAGGACTATTGTCCTTTAAGGATATTCCTGAAAAGGACTATTGTCCTTCAAGGATATTCCTAAAAAGGACTTTCATCCTTCAAGGATATTTCTGAAAAGGACTAATCGTCCTTCGTGGATATTCCTGAAAAGGACTATCGTCCTTTAAAAGTAGACCTGAACTGGACTATCGTCCTTCAAGGATATTTTTGAAAAGGACTATCGTCCCTTAAACGTAGACCTGAAATGGACTATCGTCCTTCAAGGATATTTCTGAAAAGGACTATCATCCTTCAAGGATATTCCTGAAAAGGACTATCGTCCTTTGAAAGTAGACCTGAAACGGACTATCGTCCTTCAAGGATATTCCTTAAAAGGACTTTTATCCTTTAAGGATATTCCTGAAAAGGACCATCATCCTTCAAGGATATTCCTGAAAAGGACTATCGTCCCTTAAACGTAGACCTGAAATGGACTATCTTCCTTCAAGGATATTTCTGAAAAGGACTATCATCCTTCAAGGATATTCCTGAAAAGGTCTATCGTCCCTTAAACGTAGACCTGAAAAGGACTATCGTCCTTCAAGGATATTCCTAAAAAGGACTTTTATCCTTTAAGGATATTCCTGAAAAGGACTATCATCCTTTAAGGATATTCCTGAAAAGGACTATTGTCCTTCAAGGATATTCCTAAAAAGGACTTTCATCCTTCAAGGATATTCCTGAAAAAGACTATCGTCCTTCGTGGATATTCCTGAAAAGGACTATCGTCCTTCAAGGATATTCCTAAAAAGGACTTTCATCCTTCAAGGATATTCCTGAAAAAGACTATCGTCCTTCGTGGATATTCCTGAAAAGGACTATCGTCCTTCAAAGATATTCCTAAAAAGGACTATTGTCCTTCAAGGATATTCCTGAAAAGGACTATTGTCCTTCAAGGATATTCCTAAAAAGGACTTTCATCCTTCAAGGATATTCCTGAAAAAGACTATCGTCCTTCGTGGATATTCCTGAAAAGGACTATCGTCCTTCAAGGATATTCCTAAAAAGGACTATTGTCCTTCAAGGATATTCCTGAAAAGGACTATTGTCCTTCAAGGATATTCCTAAAAAGGACTTTCATCCTTCAAGGATATTCCTGAAAAGGACTAATCGTCCTTCGTGGATATTCCTGAAAAGGACTATCGTCCTTCAAGGATATTCCTAAAAAGGACTATTGTCCTTTAAGGATATTCCTAAAAAGGATTTTCATCCTTCAAAGATATTCCTGAAAAAGACTATCGTCCTTTAAGGATATTCCTAAAAAAGACTATCATCCTTCAAGGATATTCCGGAAAAGCACTATCGTCCATTAAACGTAGACCTGAAAAGGACTATCGTCCTTCAAGGATATTCCTGAAAAAGACTATCGTCCTTCGTGGATATTCCTGAAAAGGACTATCGTCCTTCAAGGATATTCCTAAAAAGGACTATTGTCCTTCAAGGATATTCCTAAAAAGGACTTTTATCGTTTAAGGATATTCCTGAAAAGGACTATCATCCTTTAAGGATATTCCTGAAGAGGACTATCGTCTCTTAAACGTAGACTTGAAAAGGACTATCGTCCTTCAAGGATATTCCTAAAAAGGACTTTTATCCTTTAAGGATATTCCTGAAAAGGACCATCATCCTTCAAGGATATTCCTGAAAAGGTCTATCGTCCCTTAAACGTAGACCTGAAAAGGACTATCGTCCTTCAAGGATATTCCTAAAAAGGACTTTTATCCTTTAAGGATATTCCTGAAAAGGACTATCATCCTTCAAGGATATTCCTGAAAAGGACTATCGTCCCTTAAACGTAGACTTGAAAAGGACTATCGTCCTTCAAGGATATTCCTGAAAAGGACTATTGTCCTTCAAGGATATTCCTAAAAAGGACTTTCATCCTTCAAGGATATTCCTGAAAAAGACTATCGTCCTTTAAGGATATTCCTGAAAAGAACTATCATCCTTTAAGAATATTCCTGAAAAGGACTATCGTCTTTTAAGGATATTCCTGAAAAAGACTATCATCCTTCAAGGATATTCCGAAAAAGCACTATGATCCATTAAACGTAGACCTGAAAAGGACTATCGTCCTTTAAACGTAGACCTGAAAAGGACTACCGTCCTTCAAGGATATTCCTGAAAAGGACTTTTGTCCTTCAAACGTAATCCTGAAAAGGACTAATCGTCTTTCAATGATATTCCTGAAAAGGACTATCGTCCTTCGAGGATATTCCTGAAAAAGACTATCATCCGTCAAGGATGTTCCTGAAAAGGACTATCGTCCTTCAAGGATATTCCTGAAAAGGACTATTGTCCTTCAAGGATATTCCTAAAAAGGACTTTCATCCTTCAAGGATATTCCTGAAAAAGACTATCGTCCTTTAAGGATATTCCTGAAAAGAACTATCATCCTTCAAGAATATTCCTGAAAAGGACTATCGTCTTTTAAGGATATTCCTGAAAAAGACTATCATCCTTCAAGGATATTCCGAAAAAGCACTATCGTCCATTAAACGTAGACCTGAAAAGGACTATCGTCCTTTAAACGTAGACCTGAAAAGGACTATCGTCCTTCAAGGATATTTCTGAAAAGGACTTTTGTCCTTCAAACGTAATCCTGAAAAGGACTAATCGTCTTTCAAGGATATTCCTGAAAAGGACTATCGTCCTTCGAGGAGATTCCTGAAAAAGACTATCATCCTTCAAGGATGTTCCTGAAAAGGACTATCATCCTTCAAGAATATTCCTGAAAAGGACTATCGTCCATTAAACGTAGACCTGAAAAGGACTATCGTCCTTTAAACGTAGACCTAAAAAGGACTATCGTCCTTCAAGGATATTCCTGAAAAGGACTATCGTCCTTCAAGGATATTCCTGAAATAGACTATCATCCTTCAAGGATATTCCGGAAAAGCACTATCGTCCATTAAACGTAGACCTGAAAAGGACTATCGTCCTTCAAGGATATTCCTGAAAAGGACTATTGTCCTTCAAGGATATTCCTGAAAAGGACTATCATCCTTCAAGGATATTTCTGAAAAGGACTATCGTCCTTTAAACATAGACCTGAAAAGGACTAACGTCCTTCAAGGATATTCCTGAAAAGGACTATTGTCCTTCAAACGTAATCCTGAAAAGGACTAATCGTCTTTCAACGATATTCCTGAAAAGGACTATCGTCCTTCAAGGATATTCCTGAAAAAGACTATCGTCCTTTAAGGATATTCATGAAAAGGACTATCATCCTTCAAGGATATTCCTGAAAAAGACTATCGTCCTTCAAGGATATTCCTAAAAAGGACTATCGTCCTTCAAGGATATTCCTGAAAAGGACTATTATTCTTCAAGGATATTCCTGAAAAGGAGTATCGTCCTTCAAACGTAATCCTGAAAAGGACTATCGTCCTTCAAGGATATTCCTGAAAAGACTATCGTTCTTTAAGGATATTCCAAAAAAGGACTTTCATCCTTTAAGGATAATTCTGAAAAAGACTATCGTCCTCTTTCCTGAAATGGACTATCGTCCTTCAAGGATATTCCTAAAAAGGACTATCGTCCTTCAAGGATATTCCTAAAAAGGACTATCGTCCTTCAAACGTTATCCTGAAAAGGACTATCGTCCTTCAAGGATATTCCTAAAAAGGACTATTGTCCTTCAAGGATATTCCTAAAAAGGACTTTCATCCTTCAAGGATATTCCTGAAAAAGACTATCGTCCTTTAAGGATATTACTGAAAAGGACTATCATCCTTCAAGGATATTCCTAAAAAGGACTTTCATCCTTTAAGGATATTTCTGAAAAACACTATCGTCCTTTTAGGATATTCCTGAAAAGAACTATCGTCCTTCAAGGATATTCCTGACAAAGACTATCGTCCTTCAAGGATATTCCTAAAAAGGACTATCGTCCTTCAAGGATATTCCTGAAAAAGACTATCGTCCTTTAAGGATATTCCTGAAAAAGACTATCGTCCTTCAAGGATATTCCTAAAAAGGACTTTCATCCTTTAAGGATATTCCTGAAAAAAGACTATCATCCTTCAAGAATATTCCTGAAAAGGACTATCGTCCATTAAACGTAGACCTGAAAAGGACTATCGTCCTTTAAACGTAGACCTAAAAAGGACTATCGTCCTTCAAGGATATTCCTGAAAAGGACTTTTGTCCTTCAAACGTAATCCTGAAAAGGACTTATCGTCTTTCAAGGATATTCCTGAAAAGGACTATCGTCCTTCAAGGATATTCCTGAAATAGACTATCATCCTTCAAGGATATTCCGGAAAAGCACTATCGTCCATTAAACGTAGACCTGAAAAGGACTATCGTCCTTCAAGGATATTCCTGAAAAGGACTATTGTCCTTCAAGGATATTCCTGAAAAGGACTATCATCCTTCAAGGATATTTCTGAAAAGGACTATCGTCCTTTAAACATAGACCTGAAAAGGACTAACGTCCTTTAAGGATATTCCTGAAAAGGACTTTTGTCCTTCAAACGTAATCCTGAAAAGGACTAATCGTCTTTCAACGATATTCCTGAAAAGGATTATCGTCCTTCAAGGATATTCCTGAAAAAGAATATCGTCCTTTAAGGATATTCCTGAAAAGGACTATCATCCTTCAAGGATATTCCTGAAAAAGACTATCGTCCTTCAAGGATATTCCTAAAAAGGACTATCGTCCTTCAAGGATATTCCTGAAAAGGACTATTATTCTTCAAGGATATTCCTGAAAAGGACTATTGTCCTTCAAACGTAATCCTGAAAAGGACTATCGTCCTTCAAGGATATTCCTGAAAAAGACAATCGTCCTTTAAGGATATTCCAAAAAAGGACTTTCATCCTTTAAGGATATTCCTGAAAAAGACTATCGTCCTATAAGGACATTCCTGAAATGGACTATCGTCCTTCAAGGATATTCCTAAAAAGGACTATCGTCCTTCAAGGATATTCCTAAAAAGGACTATCGTCCTTCAAACGTTATCCTGAAAAGGACTATCGTCCTTCAAGGATATTCCTAAAAAGGACTATTGTCCTTCAAGGATATTCCTAAAAAGGACTTTCATCCTTCAAGGATATTCCTGAAAAAGACTATCGTCCTTTAAGGATATTACTGAAAAGGACTATCATCCTTCAAGGATATTCCTAAAAAGGACTTTCATCCTTTAAGGATATTTCTGAAAAAGACTATCGTCCTTTTAGGATATTCCTGAAAAGAACTATCGTCCTTCAAGGATATTCCTGAAAAAGACTATCGTCCTTCAAGGATATTCCTAAAAAGGACTATCGTCCTTCATGGATATTCCTGAAAAAGACTATCGTCCTTTAAGGATATTCCTGAAAAAGACTATCGTCCTTCAAGGATATTCCTAAAAAGGACTTTCATCCTTTAAGGATATTCCTGAAAAAAGACTATCGTACTTTAAGGATATTCCTGAAAAGGACTTTTGTCCTTCAAGGATGTTCCTAAAAAGGACTATCGTCCTTCAAACGTAATCCTGAAAAGGACTATCGTCCCTTAAACGTAGACCTGAAAAAGACTATCGTCCTTTAAGGATATTCCTGAAAAGGACTAATCGTCCTTCAAGGATATTCCTTAAAAGGACTATCGTCCCTTAAACGTAGACCTAAAAAGGACTATCGTCCTTCAAGGATATTCCTAAAAAGGACTATTGTCCTTCAAGGATATTCCTAAAAAGGACTTTCATCCTTCAAGGATATTCCTGAAAAGGACTATCATCCTTCAAGGATATTCCTGAAAAGGACTATCGTCCTATAAAAGTAGACCTGAAATGGACTATCGTCCTTCAAGGATATTCCTGAAAAGGACTATCGTCCCTTAAACGTAGACCTGAAAAGGACTATCGTCCTTCAAGGATATTCCTGAAAACGACTATTGTCCTTCAAGGATATTTCTAAAAAGGACTTTCATCCTTCAAGTATATTCCTGAAAAAGACTATCGTCCTTCAAGGATATTCCTAAAAAGGACTTTCATCCTTCAAGGATATTCCTGAAAAAGACTATCGTCCTTTAAGGATATTACTGAAAAGGACTATCGTCCTTCAAGGATATTCCTGAAAAGGACTATCGTCCTTTAAACGGAGACCTGAAATGGACTATCGTCCTTCAAGGATATTCCTGAAAGGACTATCATCCTTCAAGGATATTCCTGAAAAGTACTATCGTCCTTTAAAAGTAGACCTGAACTGGACTATCGTCCTTCAAGGATATTTTTGAAAAGGACTATCGTCCCTTAAACGTAGACCTGAAATGGACTATCGTCCTTCAAGGATATTTCTGAAAAGGACTATCATCCTTCAAGGATATTCCTGAAAAGGAGTATCGTACTTCGAACGTAATCCTGAAAAGGACTAATCGTCTTTCAACGATATTCCTGAAAAGGACTATCGTCCTTCAAGGATATTCCTGAAAAAGACTATCGTCCTTTAAGGATATTCCTGAAAAGGACTATCATCCTTCAAGGATATTCCTGAAAAAGACTATCGTCCTTCAAGGATATTCCTAAAAAGGACTATCGTCCTTCAAGGATATTCCTGAAAAGGACTATTATTCTTCAAGGATATTCCTGAAAAGGAGTATCGTCCTTCAAACGTACTCCTGAAAAGGACTATCGTCCTTCAAGGATATTCCTGAAAAAGACTATCGTCCTTTAAGGATATTCCAAAAAAGGACTTTCATCCTTTAAGGATATTCCTGAAAAAGACTATCGTCCTTTAAGGACATTCCTGAAATGGACTATCGTCCTTCAAGGATATTCCTAAAAAGGACTATCGTCCTTCAAGGATATTCCTAAAAAGGACTATCGTCCTTCAAACGTTATCCTGAAAAGGACTATCGTCCTTCAAGGATATTCCTAAAAAGGACTATTGTCCTTCAAGGATATTCCTAAAAAGGACTTTCATCCTTCAAGGATATTCCTGAAAAAGACTATCGTCCTTTAAGGATATTACTGAAAAGGACTATCATCCTTCAAGGATATTCCTAAAAAGGACTTTCATCCTTTAAGGATATTTCTGAAAAAGACTATCGTCCTTTTAGGATATTCCTGAAAAGAACTATCGTCCTTCAAGGATATTCCTGAAAAAGACTATCGTCCTTCAAGGATATTCCTGAAAAAGACTATCGTCCTTTAAGGATATTCCTGAAAAAGACTATCGTCCTTCAAGGATATTCCTAAAAAGGACTTTCATCCTTTAAGGATATTCCTGAAAAAAGACTATCGTCCTTTAAGGATATTCCTGAAAAGGACTATCGTCCTTCAAGGATGTTCCTAAAAAGGACTATCGTCCTTCAAACGTAATCCTGAAAAGGACTATCGTCCCTTAAACGTAGACCTGAAAAAGACTATCGTCCTTTAAGGATATTCCTGAAAAGGACTAATCGTCCTTCAAGGATATTCCTTAAAAGGACTATCGTCCCTTAAACGTAGACCTAAAAAGGACTATCGTCCTTCAAGGATATTCCTAAAAAGGACTATTGTCCTTCAAGGATATTCCTAAAAAGGACTTTCATCCTTCAAGGATATTCCTGAAAAGGACTATCATCCTTCAAGGATATTCCTGAAAAGGACTATCGTCCTATAAAAGTAGACCTGAAATGGACTATCGTCCTTCAAGGATATTCCTGAAAAGGACTATCGTCACTTAAACGTAGACCTGAAAAGGACTATCGTCCTTCAAGAATATTCCTGAAAACGACTATTGTCCTTTAAGGATATTTCTAAAAAGGACTTTCATCCTTCAAGGATATTCCTGAAAAAGACTATCGTCCTTCAAGGATATTCCTAAAAAGGACTTTCATCCTTCAAGGATATTCCTGAAAAAGACTATCGTCCTTCAAGGATATTCCTGAAAGGACTATCATCCTTCAAGGATATTCCTGAAAAGGACTATCGTCCTTTAAAAGTAGACCTGAACTGGACTATCGTCCTTCAAGGATATTTTTGAAAAGGACTATCGTCCCTTAAACGTAGACCTGAAATGGACTATCGTCCTTCAAGGATATTTCTGAAAAGGACTATCATCCTTCAAGGATATTCCTGAAAAGGACTATCGTCCTTTGAAAGTAGACCTGAAACGGACTATCGTCCTTCAAGGATATTCCTTAAAAGGACTTTTATCCTTTAAGGATATTCCTGAAAAGGACCATCATCCTTCAAGGATATTCCTGAAAAGGACTATCGTCCCTTAAACGTAGACCTGAAATGGACTATCTTCCTTCAAGGATATTTCTGAAAAGGACTATCATCCTTCAAGGATATTCCTGAAAAGGACTAATCGTCCTTCGTGGATATTCCTGAAAAGGACTATCGTCCTTCAAGGATATTCCTAAAAAGGACTATTGTCCTTTAAGGATATTCCTAAAAAGGATTTTCATCCTTCAAAGATATTCCTGAAAAAGACTATCGTCCTTTAAGGATATTCCTGAAAAGACCTATCATCCTTCAAGGATATTCCTGAAAAGGACAATCGTCCTTTAAGGATATTCCTAAAAAAGACTATCATCCTTCAAGGATATTCCGGAAAAGCACTATCGTCCATTAAACGTAGACCTGAAAAGGACTATCGTCCTTCAAGGATATTCCTGAAAAAGACTATCGTCCTTCGTGGATATTCCTGAAAAGGACTATCGTCCTTCAAGGATATTCCTGAAAAGGACTATCGTCCCTTAAACGTAGACCTGAAAAAGACTATCGTCCTTTAAGGATATTCCTGAAAAGGACTAATCGTCCTTCAAGGATATTCCTTAAAAGGACTATCGTCCCTTAAACGTAGACCTAAAAAGGACTATCGTCCTTCAAGGATATTCCTAAAAAGGACTATTGTCCTTCAAGGATATTCCTAAAAAGGACTTTCATCCTTCAAGGATATTCCTGAAAAGGACTATCATCCTTCAAGGATATTCCTGAAAAGGACTATCGTCCTATAAAAGTAGACCTGAAATGGACTATCGTCCTTCAAGGATATTCCTGAAAAGGACTATCGTCACTTAAACGTAGACCTGAAAAGGACTATCGTCCTTCAAGAATATTCCTGAAAACGACTATTGTCCTTCAAGGATATTTCTAAAAAGGACTTTCATCCTTCAAGGATATTCCTGAAAAAGACTATCGTCCTTCAAGGATATTCCTAAAAAGGACTTTCATCCTTCAAGGATATTCCTGAAAAAGACTATCGTCCTTCAAGGATATTCCTGAAAGGACTATCATCCTTCAAGGATATTCCTGAAAAGGACTATCGTCCTTTAAAAGTAGACCTGAACTGGACTATCGTCCTTCAAGGATATTTTTGAAAAGGACTATCGTCCCTTAAACGTAGACCTGAAATGGACTATCGTCCTTCAAGGATATTTCTGAAAAGGACTATCATCCTTCAAGGATATTCCTGAAAAGGACTATCGTCCTTTGAAAGTAGACCTGAAACGGACTATCGTCCTTCAAGGATATTCCTTAAAAGGACTTTTATCCTTTAAGGATATTCCTGAAAAGGACCATCATCCTTCAAGGATATTCCTGAAAAGGACTATCGTCCCTTAAACGTAGACCTGAAATGGACTATCTTCCTTCAAGGATATTTCTGAAAAGGACTATCATCCTTCAAGGATATTCCTGAAAAGGACTAATCGTCCTTCGTGGATATTCCTGAAAAGGACTATCGTCCTTCAAGGATATTCCTAAAAAGGACTATTGTCCTTTAAGGATATTCCTAAAAAGGATTTTCATCCTTCAAAGATATTCCTGAAAAAGACTATCGTCCTTTAAGGATATTCCTGAAAAGACCTATCATCCTTCAAGGATATTCCTGAAAAGGACAATCGTCCTTTAAGGATATTCCTAAAAAAGACTATCATCCTTCAAGGATATTCCGGAAAAGCACTATCGTCCATTAAACGTAGACCTGAAAAGGACTATCGTCCTTCAAGGATATTCCTGAAAAAGACTATCGTCCTTCGTGGATATTCCTGAAAAGGACTATCGTCCTTCAAGGATATTCCTAAAAAGGACTATTGTCCTTCAAGGATATTCCTAAAAAGGACTTTTATCCTTTAAGGATATTCCTGAAAAGGACTATCATCCTTTAAGGATATTCCTGAAAAGGACTATCGTCCCTTAAACGTAGACTTGAAAAGGACTATCGTCCTTCAAGGATATTCCTGAAAAGGACTATTGTCCTTCAAGGATATTCCTAAAAAGGACTTTCATCCTTCAAGGATATTCCTGAAAAAGACTATCGCCCTTCGTGGATATTCCTGAAAAGGACTATCGTCCTTCAAGGATATTCCTAAAAAGGACTATTGTCCTTCAAGGATATTCCTGAAAAGGACTATTGTCCTTCAAGGATATTCCTAAAAAGGACTTTCATCCTTCAAGGATATTCCTGAAAAGGACTAATCGTCCTTCGTGGATATTCCTGAAAAGGACTATCGTCCTTCAAGGATATTCCTAAAAAGGACTATTGTCCTTTAAGGATATTCCTAAAAAGGATTTTCATCCTTCAAAGATATTCCTGAAAAAGACTATCGTCCTTCAAGGATATTCCGGAAAAGCACTATAGTCCATTAAACGTAGACCTGAAAAGGACTATCGTCCTTCAAGGATATTCCTGAAAAAGTCTATCGTCTTTTAAGGATATTCCAAAAAAGGACATTCATCCTTCCTGAATAGGACCATCGTCCTTCAAGGATATTCCTGAAAAGGACTATCGTCCTTCAAGGATATTCCTAAAAAGGACTTTCATCCTTTAAGGATATTCCTGAAAAAGACTATCGTCCTTTAAGGATATTCCTGAAAAGGACTATCATCCTTCAAGGATGTTCCTGAAAAGGACTATCGTCCTTCAAGGATATTCCTGAAAAGGACTATTGTCCTTCAAACGTAATCCTGAAAAGGACTAATCGTCCTTCAAGGATATTCCTGAAAAGGACTATCGTCCTTCAAGGATATTCCTAAAAAGGACTTTCATCCTTTAAGGATATTCCTGAAAAAGACTATCGTCCTTTAAGGATATTCCTGAAAAGGACTATCGTCCTTTAAGGACATTCCTGAAATGGACTATCGTCCTTCAAGCATATTTCTAAAAAGGACTATCGTCCTTCAAGGATATTCCTAAAAAGGACTATCGTCCTTCAAGGATATTCCTGAAAAAGACTATCGTCCTTTAAGGATATTCCTGAAAAGGACTATCGTCCTTTAAGGACATTCCTGAAATGGACTATCGTCCTTCAAGCATATTTCTAAAAAGGACTATCGTCCTTCAAGGATATTCCTAAAAAGGACTATCGTCCTTCAAGGATATTCCTGAAAAAGACTATCGTCCTTTAAGAATATTCCAAAAAAGGACATTCATCCTTTAAGGATATACCTGAAAAAGACTATCGTCCTTTAAGGACATTCCTGAAATGGACTATCGTCCTTCAAGGATATTTCTAAAAAGGACTATCGTCCTTCAAGGATATTCCTAAAAAGGACTATCGTTCTTCAAGGATATTCCTGAAAAAGACTATCGTCCTTTAAGGATATTCCAAAAAAGGACTTTCATCCTTTAAGGATATTCCTGAAAAAGACTATCGTCCTTTAAGGACATTCCTGAAATGGACTATCGTCCTTCAAGGATATTTCTAAAAAGGACTATCGTCCTTCAAGGATATTCCTAAAAAGGACTATCGTCCTTCAAGGATATTCCTGAAAAAGATTATCGTCCTTTAAGAATATTCCTGAAAAAAACTATCGTCCTTCAAGGATATTCCTATAAAGGACTATCATCCTTTAAGGATATTCCTGAAAAAAGACTATCGTCCTTTAAGGATATTCCTGAAAAGGACTATCATCCTTCAAGGATATTCCTGAAAAGGACTATTGTCCTTCAAGGATATTCTTAAAAAGGACTATCGTCCTTCAAACGTAATCCTGAAAAGGACTATTGTCCCTTAAACGTAGACCTGAAAAGGACAATTGTCCTTCAAGGATATTCCTAAAAAGGACTTTCACCCTTAAGGATATTCCTGAAAAAGACTATCGTCCTTTAAGGATATTCCTGAAAAGGACTAATCGTCCTTCAAAGATATTCCTTAAAAGGACTATCGTCCCTTAAATGTAGACCTAAAAAGGACTATCGTCCTTCAAGGATATTCCTAAAAAGGACTATTGTCCTTCAAGGATATTCCTAAAAAGGACTGTCATCCTTCAAGGATATTCCTGAAAAAGACTCGATAGTCTTTAAGGATATAACTGAAAAGGACTATCATCCTTCAAGGATATTCCTGAAAAGGACTATCATCCTTCAAGGATATTCCTGAAAAGGACTATCGTCCTTTAAATGTAGACCTGAAATGGACTATCGTCCTTCAAGGATATTCCTGAAAAGGACTATCGTCCCTTAAACGTAGACCTGAAAAGGACTATCGTCCTTCAAGGATATTCCTGAAAACGACTATTGTCCTTCAAGGATATTTCTAAAAAGGACTTTCATCCTTCAAGGATATTCCTGAAAAAGACTATCGTCCTTCAAGGATATTCCTAAAAAGGACTTTCATCCTTCAAGGATATTCCTGAAAAGGACTATCGTCCTTTAAACGGAGACCTGAAATGGACTATCGTCCTTCAAGGATATTCCTGAAAAGGACTATCATCATTCAAGGATATTCCTGAAAAGGACTATCGTCCTTTAAAAGTAGACCTGAAATGGACTATAGTCCTTCAAGGATATTTTTGAAAAGGACTATCGTCCCTTAAACGTAGACCTGAAATGGACTATCGTCCTTCAAGGATATTTTGCAAAAGGACTATCGTCCCTTAAACGTAGACCTGAAATGGACTATCGTCCTTCAAGGATATTTCTGAAAAGGACTATCATCCTTCAAGGATATTCCTGAAAAGGACTATCGTCCTTTAAAAGTAGACCTGAAATGGACTATCGTCCTTCAAGGATATTCCTAAAAAGGACTTTTATCCTTTAAGGATATTCCTGAAAAGGACCATCATCCTTCAAGGATATTCCTGAAAAGGACTATCGTCCCTTAAACGTAGACCTGATATGGACTATCTTCCTTCAAGGATATTTCTGAAAAGGACTATCATCCTTCAAGGATATTCCTGAAAAGGTCTATCGTCCCTTAAACGTAGACCTGAAAAGGACTATCGTCCTTCAAGGATATTCCTAAAAAGGACTTTTATCCTTTAAGGATATTCCTGAAAAGGACTATCATCCTTCAAGGATATTCCTGAAAAGGACTATCGTCCCTTAAACGTAGACTTGAAAAGGACTATCGTCCTTCAAGGATATTCCTGAAAAGGACTATTGTCCTTCAAGGATATTCCTAAAAAGGACTTTCATCCTTCAAGGATATTCCTGAAGAAGACTATCGTCCTTCGTGGATATTCCTGAAAAGGACTATTGTCCTTCAAAGATATTCCTTAAAAGGACTATCGTCCCTTAAATGTAGACCTAAAAAGGACTATCGTCCTTCAAGGATATTCCTAAAAAGGACTATTGTCCTTCAAGGATATTCCTAAAAAGGACTGTCATCCTTCAAGGATATTCCTGAAAAAGACTCGATAGTCTTTAAGGATATTACTGAAAAGGACTATCATCCTTCAAGGATATTCCTGAAAAGGACTATCATCCTTCAAGGATATTCCTGAAAAGGACTATCGTCCTTTAAATGTAGACCTGAAATGGACTATCGTCCTTCAAGGATATTCCTGAAAAGGACTATCGTCCCTTAAACGTAGACCTGAAAAGGACTATCGTCCTTCAAGGATATTCCTGAAAACGACTATTGTCCTTCAAGGATATTTCTAAAAAGGACTTTCATCCTTCAAGGATATTCCTGAAAAAGACTATCGTCCTTCAAGGATATTCCTAAAAAGGACTTTCATCCTTCAAGGATATTCCTGAAAAGGACTATCGTCCTTTAAACGGAGACCTGAAATGGACTATCGTCCTTCAAGGATATTCCTGAAAGGACTATCATCATTCAAGGATATTCCTGAAAAGGACTATCGTCCTTTAAAAGTAGACCTGAAATGGACTATAGTCCTTCAAGGATATTTTTGAAAAGGACTATCGTCCCTTAAACGTAGACCTGAAATGGACTATCGTCCTTCAAGGATATTTTTCAAAAGGACTATCGTCCCTTAAACGTAGACCTGAAATGGACTATCGTCCTTCAAGGATATTTCTGAAAAGGACTATCATCCTTCAAGGATATTCCTGAAAAGGACTATCGTCCTTTAAAAGTAGACCTGAAATGGACTATCGTCCTTCAAGGATATTCCTAAAAAGGACTTTTATCCTTTAAGGATATTCCTGAAAAGGACCATCATCCTTCAAGGATATTCCTGAAAAGGACTATCGTCCCTTAAACGTAGACCTGAAATGGACTATCTTCCTTCAAGGATATTTCTGAAAAGGACTATCATCCTTCAAGGATATTCCTGAAAAGGTCTATCGTCCCTTAAACGTAGACCTGAAAAGGACTATCGTCCTTCAAGGATATTCCTAAAAAGGACTTTTATCCTTTAAGGATATTCCTGAAAAGGACTATCATCCTTCAAGGATATTCCTGAAAAGGACTATCGTCCCTTAAACGTAGACTTGAAAAGGACTATCGTCCTTCAAGGATATTCCTGAAAAGGACTATTGTCCTTCAAGGATATTCCTAAAAAGGACTTTCATCCTTCAAGGAAATTCCTGAAGAAGACTATCGTCCTTCGTGGATATTCCTGAAAAGGACTATTGTCCTTTAAGGATATTTCTAAAATGGACTTTCATCCTTCAAAGATATTCCTGAAAAAGACTATCGTCCTTTAAGGATATTCCTGAAAAGACCTATCATCCTTCAAGGATATTCCTGAAAAGGACAATCGTCCTTTAAGGATATTCCTAAAAAAGACTATCATCCTTCAAGGATATTCCTGAAAAAGACTATCGTCCTTTAAGGGTATTCCTGAAAAGGACTATCGTCCTTCAAACGTAATCCTGAAAAGGACTAACGTCCTTCAAGGATATTCCTGAAAAAGTCTATCGTCTTTTAAGGATATTCCAAAAAAGGACATTCATCCTTCCTGAAAAGGACCATCGTCCTTCAAGGATATTCCTGAAAAGGACTATCGTCCTTCAAGGATATTCCTAAAAAGGACTTTCATCCTTTAAGGATATTCCTGAAAAAGACTATCGTCCTTTAAGGATATTCCTGAAAAGGACTATCGTCCTTCAAGGATATTCCTGAAAAGGACTATTGTCCTTCAAACGTAATCCTGAAAAGGACTAATCGTCCTTCAAGGATATTCCTGAAAAGGACTATCGTCCTTCAAGGATATTCCTAAAAAGGACTTTCATCCTTTAAGGATATTCCTGAAAAAGACTATCGTCCTTTAAGGTTATTCCTGAAAAGGACTATCATCCTTCAAGGATGTTCCTGAAAAGGACTATCGTCCTTCAAGGATATTCCTGAAAAGGACTATTGTCCTTCAAACGTAATCCTGAATAGGACTATCGTCCCTTAAACGTAGACCTGAAAAGGACTATCGTCCTTCATGGATATTCCTGAAAACGACTATTGTCCTTCAAGGATATTTCTAAAAAGGACTTTCATCCTTCAAGGATATTCCTGAAAAAGACTATCGTCCTTCAAGGATATTCCTAAAAAGGACTTTCATCCTTCAAGGATATTCCTGAAAAAGTCTATCGTCCTTTAAGGATATTACTGAAAAGGACTATCATCCTTCAAGGATATTCCTGAAAGGACTATCATCCTTCAAGGATATTCCTGAAAGGGACTATCGTCCTTTAAAAGTAGACCTGAAATGGACTATCGTCCTTCAAGGATATTTTTGAAAAGGACTATCGTCCCTTAAACGTAGACCTGAAATGGACTATCGTCCTTCAAGGATATTTCTGAAAAGGACTATCATCCTTCAAGGATATTCCTGAAAGGACTATCATCCTTCAAGGATATTCCTGAAAAGGACTATCGTCCTTTAAAAGTAGACCTGAACTGGACTATCGTCCTTCAAGGATATTTTTGAAAAGGACTATCGTCCCTTAAACGTAGACCTGAAATGGACTATCGTCCTTCAAGGATATTTCTGAAAAGGACTATCATCCTTCAAGGATATTCCTGAAAAGGACTATCGTCCTTTGAAAGTAGACCTGAAACGGACTATCGTCCTTCAAGGATATTCCTTAAAAGGACTTTTATCCTTTAAGGATATTCCTGAAAAGGACCATCATCCTTCAAGGATATTCCTGAAAAGGACTATCGTCCCTTAAACGTAGACCTGAAATGGACTATCTTCCTTCAAGGATATTTCTGAAAAGGACTATCATCCTTCAAGGATATTCCTGAAAAGGACTAATCGTCCTTCGTGGATATTCCTGAAAAGGACTATCGTCCTTCAAGGATATTCCTAAAAAGGACTATTGTCCTTTAAGGATATTCCTAAAAAGGATTTTCATCCTTCAAAGATATTCCTGAAAAAGACTATCGTCCTTTAAGGATATTCCTGAAAAGACCTATCATCCTTCAAGGATATTCCTGAAAAGGACAATCGTCCTTTAAGGATATTCCTAAAAAAGACTATCATCCTTCAAGGATATTCCGGAAAAGCACTATCGTCCATTAAACGTAGACCTGAAAAGGACTATCGTCCTTCAAGAATATTCCTGAAAAAGACTATCGTCCTTCGTGGATATTCCTGAAAAGGACTATCGTCCTTCAAGGATATTCCTAAAAAGGACTATTGTCCTTCAAGGATATTCCTAAAAAGGACTTTTATCCTTTAAGGATATTCCTGAAAAGGACTATCATCCTTTAAGGATATTCCTGAAAAGGACTATCGTCCCTTAAACGTAGACTTGAAAAGGACTATCGTCCTTCAAGGATATTCCTGAAAAGGACTATTGTCCTTCAAGGATATTCCTAAAAAGGACTTTCATCCTTCAAGGATATTCCTGAAAAAGACTATCGTCCTTCGTGGATATTCCTGAAAAGGACTATCGTCCTTCAAGGATATTCCTAAAAAGGACTATTGTCCTTCAAGGATATTCCTGAAAAGGACTATTGTCCTTCAAGGATATTCCTAAAAAGGACTTTCATCCTTCAAGGATATTCCTGAAAAGGACTAATCGTCCTTCGTGGATATTCCTGAAAAGGACTATCGTCCTTCAAGGATATTCCTAAAAAGGACTATTGTCCTTTAAGGATATTCCTAAAAAGGATTTTCATCCTTCAAAGATATTCCTGAAAAAGACTATCGTCCTTTAAGGATATTCCTGAAAAGACCTATCATCCTTCAAGGATATTCCTGAAAAGGACAATCGTCCTTTAAGGATATTCCTAAAAAAGACTATCATCCTTCAAGGATATTCCGGAAAAGCACTATAGTCCATTAAACGTAGACCTGAAAAGGACTATCGTCCTTCAAGGATATTCCTGAAAAAGTCTATCGTCTTTTAAGGATATTCCAAAAAAAGACATTCATCCTTCCTGAATAGGACCATCGTCCTTCAAGGATATTCCTGAAAAGGACTATCGTCCTTCAAGGATATTCCTAAAAAGGACTTTCATCCTTTAAGGATATTCCTGAAAAAGACTATCGTCCTTTAAGGATATTCCTGAAAAGGACTATCATCCTTCAAGGATGTTCCTGAAAAGGACTATCGTCCTTCAAGGATATTCCTGAAAAGGACTATTGTCCTTCAAACGTAATCCTGAAAAGGACTAATCGTCCTTCAAGGATATTCCTGAAAAGGACTATCGTCCTTCAAGGATATTCCTAAAAAGGACTTTCATCCTTTAAGGATATTCCTGAAAAAGACTATCGTCCTTTAAGGATATTCCTGAAAAGGACTATCGTCCTTTAAGGACATTCCTGAAATGGACTATCGTCCTTCAAGCATATTTCTAAAAAGGACTATCGTCCTTCAAGGATATTCCTAAAAAGGACTATCGTCCTTCAAGGATATTCCTGAAAAAGACTATCGTCCTTTAAGAATATTCCAAAAAAGGACTTTCATCCTTTAAGGATATACCTGAAAAAGACTATCGTCCTTTAAGGACATTCCTGAAATGGACTATCGTCCTTCAAGGATATTTCTAAAAAGGACTATCGTCCTTCAAGGATATTCCTAAAAAGGACTATCGTCCTTCAAGGATATTCCTGAAAAAGACTATCGTCCTTTAAGGATATTCCAAAAAAGGACTTTCATCCTTTAAGGATATTCCTGAAAAAGACTATCGTCCTTTAAGGACATTCCTGAAATGGACTATCGTCCTTCAAGGATATTTCTAAAAAGGACTATCGTCCTTCAAGGATATTCCTAAAAAGGACTATCGTCCTTCAAGGATATTCCTGAAAAAGATTATCGTCCTTTAAGAATATTCCTGAAAAAGACTATCGTCCTTCAAGGATATTCCTAAAAAGGACTATCATCCTTTAAGGATATTCCTGAAAAAAGACTATCGTCCTTTAAGGATATTCCTGAAAAGGACTATCATCCTTCAAGGATATTCCTGAAAAGGACTATTGTCCTTCAAGGATATTCCTAAAAAGGACTATCGTCCTTCAAACGTAATCCTGAAAAGGACTATTGTCCCTTAAACGTAGACCTGAAAAGGACAATTGTCCTTCAAGGATATTCCTGAAAAAGACTATCGTCCTTTAAGGATATTTCTGAAAAGGACTAATCGTCCTTCAAAGATATTCCTTAAAAGGACTATCGTCCCTTAAATGTAGACCTAAAAAGGACTATCGTCCTTCAAGGATATTCCTAAAAAGGACTATTGTCCTTCAAGGATATTCCTAAAAAGGACTGTCATCCTTCAAGGATATTCCTGAAAAAGACTCGATAGTCTTTAAGGATATTACTGAAAAGGACTATCATCCTTCAAGGATATTCCTGAAAAGGACTATCATCCTTCAAGGATATTCCTGAAAAGGACTATCGTCCTTTAAATGTAGACCTGAAATGGACTATCGTCCTTCAAGGATATTCCTGAAAAGGACTATCGTCCCTTAAACGTAGACCTGAAAAGGACTATCGTCCTTCAAGGATATTCCTGAAAACGACTATTGTCCTTCAAGGATATTTCTAAAAAGGACTTTCATCCTTCAAGGATATTCCTGAAAAAGACTATCGTCCTTCAAGGATATTCCTAAAAAGGACTTTCATCCTTCAAGGATATTCCTGAAAAGGACTAATCGTCCTTCAAAGATATTCCTTAAAAGGACTATCGTCCCTTAAATGTAGACCTAAAAAGGACTATCGTCCTTCAAGGATATTCCTAAAAAGGACTATTGTCCTTCAAGGATATTCCTAAAAAGGACTGTCATCCTTCAAGGATATTCCTGAAAAAGACTCGATAGTCTTTAAGGATATTACTGAAAAGGACTATCGTCCTTCAAGGATATTCCTGAAAGGACTATCATCATTCAAGGATATTCCTGAAAAGGACTATCGTCCTTTAAAAGTAGACCTGAAATGGACTATAGTCCTTCAAGGATATTTTTGAAAAGGACTATCGTCCCTTAAACGTAGACCTGAAATGGACTATCGTCCTTCAAGGATATTTTTCAAAAGGACTATCGTCCCTTAAACGTAGACCTGAAATGGACTATCGTCCTTCAAGGATATTTCTGAAAAGGACTATCATCCTTCAAGGATATTCCTGAAAAGGACTATCGTCCTTTAAAAGTAGACCTGAAATGGACTATCGTCCTTCAAGGATATTCCTAAAAAGGACTTTTATCCTTTAAGGATATTCCTGAAAAGGACCATCATCCTTCAAGGATATTCCTGAAAAAGACTATCGTCCCTTAAACGTAGACCTGATATGGACTATCTTCCTTCAAGGATATTTCTGAAAAGGACTATCATCCTTCAAGGATATTCCTGAAAAGGTCTATCGTCCCTTAAACGTAGACCTGAAAAGGACTATCGTCCTTCAAGGATATTTCTGAAAAGGACTATCATCCTTCAAGGATATTCCTGAAAAGGAGTATCGTACTTCGAACGTAATCCTGAAAAGGACTAATCGTCTTTCAACGATATTCCTGAAAAGGACTATCGTCCTTCAAGGATATTCCTGAAAAAAGACTATCGTCCTTTAAGGATATTCCTGAAAAGGACTATCATCCTTCAAGGATATTCCTGAAAAAGACTATCGTCCTTCAAGGATATTCCTAAAAAGGACTATCGTCCTTCAAGGATATTCCTGAAAAGGTCTATTATTCTTCAAGGATATTCCTGAAAAGGAGTATCGTCCTTCAAACGTAATCCTGAAAAGGACTATCGTCCTTTAAGGATATTCCAAAAAAGGACTTTCATCCTTTAAGGATATTCCTGAAAAAGACTATCGTCCTTTAAGGACATTCCTGAAATGGACTATCGTCCTTCAAGGATATTCCTAAAAAGGACTATCGTCCTTCAAGGATATTCCTAAAAAGGACTATCGTCCTTCAAACGTTATCCTGAAAAGGACTATCGTCCTTCAAGGATATTCCTAAAAAGGACTATTGTCCTTCAAGGATATTCCTAAAAAGGACTTTCATCCTTCAAGGATATTCCTGAAAAAGACTATCGTCCTTTAAGGATATTACTGAAAAGGACTATCATCCTTCAAGGATATTCCTAAAAAGGACTTTCATCCTTTAAGGATATTTCTGAAAAAGACTATCATCCTTTTAGGATATTCCTGAAAAGAACTATCGTCCTTCAAGGATATTCCTGAAAAAGACTATCGTCCTTCAAGGATATTCCTAAAAAGGACTATCGTCCTTCAAGGATATTCCTGAAAAAGACTATCGTCCTTTAAGGATATTCCTGAAAAAGACTATCGTCCTTCAAGGATATTCCTAAAAAGGACTTTCATCCTTTAAGGATATTCCTGAAAAAAGACTATCGTCCTTTAAGGATATTCCTGAAAAGGACTTTTGTCCTTCAAGGATGTTCCTAAAAAGGACTATCGTCCTTCAAACGTAATCCTGAAAAGGACTATCGTCCCTTAAACGTAGACCTGAAAAAGACTATCGTCCTTTAAGGATATTCCTGAAAAGGACTAATCGTCCTTCAAGGATATTCCTTAAAAGGTCTATCGTCCCTTAAACGTAGACCTAAAAAGGACTATCATCCTTCAAGGATATTCCTAAAAAGGACTTTCATCCTTCAAGGATATTCCTGAAAAGGACTATCATCCTTCAAGGATATTCCTGAAAAGGACTATCGTCCTTCAAGGATATTCCTGAAAAGGACTATCGTCCCTTAAACGTAGACCTGAAAAGGACTATCGTCCTTCAAGGATATTCCTGAAAACGACTATTGTCCTTCAAGGATATTTCTAAAAAGGACTTTCATCCTTCAATGATATTCCTGAAAAAGACTATCGTCCTTCAAGGATATTCCTAAAGAGGACTTTCATCCTTCAAGGATATTCCTGAAAAAGACTATCGTCCTTTAAGGATATTACTGAAAAGGACTATCGTCCTTCAAGGATATTCCTGAAAAGGACTATCGTCCTTTAAACGGAGACCTGAAATGGACTATCGTCCTTCAAGGATATTCCTGAAAGGTCTATCATCCTTCAAGGATATTCCTGAAAAGGACTATCGTCCTTTAAAAGTAGACCTGAACTGGACTATCGTCCTTCAAGGATATTTTTGAAAAGGACTATCGTCCCTTAAACGTAGACCTGAAATGGACTATCGTCCTTCAAGGATATTTCTGAAAAGGACTATCATCCTTCAAGGATATTCCTGAATAGGACTATCGTCCTTTGAAAGTAGACCTGAAACGGACTATCGTCCTTCAAGGATATTCCTTAAAAGGACTTTTATCCTTTAAGGATATTCCTGAAAAGGACCATCATCCTTCAAGGATATTCCTGAAAAGGACTATCGTCCCTTAAACGTAGACCTGAAATGGACTTTCTTCCTTCAAGGATATTTCTGAAAAGGACTATCATCCTTCAAGGATATTCCTGAAAAGGTCTATCGTCCCTTAAACGTAGACCTGAAAAGGACTATCGTCCTTCAAGGATATTCCTAAAAAGGACTTTTATCCTTTAAGGATATTCCTGAAAAGGACTATCATCCTTTAAGGATATTCCTGAAAAGGACTATTGTCCTTCAAGGATATTCCTAAAAAGGACTTTCATCCTTCAAGGATATTCCTGAAAAAGACTATCGTCCTTCGTGGATATTCCTGAAAAGGACTATCGTCCTTCAAGGATATTCCTAAAAAGGACTTTCATCCTTCAAGGATATTCCTGAAAAAGACTATCGTCCTTCGTGGATATTCCTGAAAAGGACTATCGTCCTTCAAGGATATTCCTAAAAAGGACTATTGTCCTTCAAGGATATTCCTGAAAAGGACTATTGTCCTTCAAGGATATTCCTAAAAAGGACTTTCATCCTTCAAGGATATTCCTGAAAAAGACTATCGTCCTTCGTGGATATTCCTGAAAAGGACTATCGTCCTTCAAGGATATTCCTAAAAAGGACTATTGTCCTTCAAGGATATTCCTGAAAAGGACTATTGTCCTTCAAGGATATTCCTAAAAAGGACTTTCATCCTTCAAGGATATTCCTGAAAAGGACTAATCGTCCTTCGTGGATATTCCTGAAAAGGACTATCGTCCTTCAAGGATATTCTTAAAAAGGACTATTGTCCTTTAAGGATATTCCTAAAAAGGATTTTTATCCTTCAAAGATATTCCTGAAAAAGACTATCGTCCTTTAAGGATATTCCTGAAAAGACCTATCATCCTTCAAGGATATTCCTGAAAAGGACAATCGTCCTTTAAGGATATTCCTAAAAAAGACTATCATCCTTCAAGGATATTCCGGAAAAGCACTATCGTCCATTAAACGTAGACCTGAAAAGGACTATCGTCCTTCAAGGATATTCCTGAAAAAGACTATCGTCCTTCGTGGATATTCCTGAAAAGGACTATCGTCCTTCAAGGATATTCCTAAAAAGGACTATTGTCCTTCAAGGATATTCCTAAAAAGGACTTTTATCGTTTAAGGATATTCCTGAAAAGGACTATCATCCTTTAAGGATATTCCTGAAGAGGACTATCGTCTCTTAAACGTAGACTTGAAAAGGACTATCGTCCTTCAAGGATATTCCTAAAAAGGACTTTTATCCTTTAAGGATATTCCTGAAAAGGACCATCATCCTTCAAGGATATTCCTGAAAAGGTCTATCGTCCCTTAAACGTAGACCTGAAAAGGACTATCGTCCTTCAAGGATATTCCTAAAAAGGACTTTTATCCTTTAAGGATATTCCTGAAAAGGACTATCATCCTTCAAGGATATTCCTGAAAAGGACTATCGTCCCTTAAACGTAGACTTGAAAAGGACTATCGTCCTTCAAGGATATTCCTGAAAAGGACTATTGTCCTTCAAGGATATTCCTAAAAAGGACTTTCATCCTTCAAGGATATTCCTGAAAAAGACTATCGTCCTTTAAGGATATTCCTGAAAAGAACTATCATCCTTTAAGAATATTCCTGAAAAGGACTATCGTCTTTTAAGGATATTCCTGAAAAAGACTATCATCCTTCAAGGATATTCCGAAAAAGCACTATGATCCATTAAACGTAGACCTGAAAAGGACTATCGTCCTTTAAACGTAGACCTGAAAAGGACTATCGTCCTTCAAGGATATTCCTGAAAAGGACTTTTGTCCTTCAAACGTAATCCTGAAAAGGACTAATCGTCTTTCAATGATATTCCTGAAAAGGACTATCGTCCTTCGAGGATATTCCTGAAAAAGACTATCATCCGTCAAGGATGTTCCTGAAAAGGACTATCGTCCTTCAAGGATATTCCTGAAAAGGACTATTGTCCTTCAAGGATATTCCTAAAAAGGACTTTCATCCTTCAAGGATATTCCTGAAAAAGACTATCGTCCTTTAAGGATATTCCTGAAAAGAACTATCATCCTTCAAGAATATTCCTGAAAAGGACTATCGTCTTTTAAGGATATTCCTGAAAAAGACTATCATCCTTCAAGGATATTCCGAAAAAGCACTATCGTCCATTAAACGTAGACCTGAAAAGGACTATCGTCCTTTAAACGTAGACCTGAAAAGGACTATCGTCCTTCAAGGATATTTCTGAAAAGGACTTTTGTCCTTCAAACGTAATCCTGAAAAGGACTAATCGTCTTTCAAGGATATTCCTGAAAAGGACTATCGTCCTTCGAGGATATTCCTGAAAAAGACTATCATCCTTCAAGGATGTTCCTGAAAAGGACTATCATCCTTCAAGAATATTCCTGAAAAGGACTATCGTCCATTAAACGTAGACCTGAAAAGGACTATCGTCCGAGGATATTCCTACTATCATCCTTCGTTCCTAGACTTCTAAAAAGGACTATCGTCCATTTAGACCTGAAAAGGACTATTCCTGAAAAGGACTATCGTCCTTCAAGGATATTCTGAAAAGGATATTCCTTCAAGGATATTCCTGAAATAGACTATCATCCTTCAAGGATATTCCGGAAAAGCACTATCGTCCATTAAACGTAGACCTGAAAAGGACTATCGTCCTTCAAGGATATTCCTGAAAAGGACTATTGTCCTTCAAGGATATTTCTGAAAAGGACTATCGTCCTTTAAACATAGACCTGAAAAGGACTAACGTCCTTCAAGGATATTCCTGAAAAGGACTATTGTCCTTCAAACGTAATCCTGAAAAGGACTAAGACTATCGTCCTTCAAGGATATTCCTGAAAAAGACTATCGTCCTTTAAGGATATTCCTGAAAAGGACTATCATCCTTCAAGGATATTCCTGAAAAAGACTATCGTCCTTCAAGGATATTCCTATTCCTAAAAAGGACTATCGTCCTTCAAGGATATTCCTGAAAAGGACTATTATTCTTCAAGGATATTCCTGAAAAGGAGTATCGTCCTTCAAACGTAATCCTGAAAAGGACTATCGCCCTTCAAGGATATTCCTGAAAAGACTATCGTCCTTTAAGGATATTCCAAAAAAGGACTTTCATCCTTTAAGGATATTCCTGAAAAAGACTATCGTCCTTTAAGGACTTTCCTGAAATGGACTATCGTCCTTCAAGGATATTCCTAAAAAGGACTATCGTCCTTCAAGGATATTCCTAAAAAGGACTATCGTCCTTCAAACGTTATCCTGAAAAGGACTATCGTCCTTCAAGGATATTCCTAAAAAGGACTATTGTCCTTCAAGGATATTCCTAAAAAGGACTTTCATCCTTCAAGGATATTCCTGAAAAAGACTATCGTCCTTTAAGGATATTACTGAAAAGGACTATCATCCTTCAAGGATATTCCTAAAAAGGACTTTCATCCTTTAAGGATATTTCTGAAAAACACTATCGTCCTTTTAGGATATTCCTGAAAAGAACTATCGTCCTTCAAGGATATTCCTGACAAAGACTATCGTCCTTCAAGGATATTCCTAAAAAGGACTATCGTCCTTCAAGGATATTCCTGAAAAAGACTATCGTCCTTTAAGGATATTCCTGAAAAAGACTATCGTCCTTCAAGGATATTCCTAAAAAGGACTTTCATCCTTTAAGGATATTCCTGAAAAAAGACTATCATCCTTCAAGAATATTCCTGAAAAGGACTATCGTCCATTAAACGTAGACCTGAAAAGGACTATCGTCCTTTAAACGTAGACCTAAAAAGGACTATCGTCCTTCAAGGATATTCCTGAAAAGAACTTTTGTCCTTCAAACGTAATCCTAAAAAGGACTTATCGTCTTTCAAGGATATTCCTGAAAAGGACTATCGTCCTTCAAGGATATTCCTGAAATAGACTATCATCCTTCAAGGATATTCCGGAAAAGCACTATCGTCCATTAAACGTAGACCTGAAAAGGACTATCGTCCTTCAAGGATATTCCTGAAAAGGACTATTGTCCTTCAAGGATATTCCTGAAAAGGACTATCATCCTTCAAGGATATTTCTGAAAAGGACTATCGTCCTTTAAACATAGACCTGAAAAGGACTAACGTCCTTTAAGGATATTCCTGAAAAGGACTATTGTCCTTCAAACGTAATCCTGAAAAGGACTAATCGTCTTTCAACGATATTCCTGAAAAGGACTATCGTCCTTCAAGGATATTCCTGAAAAAGACTATCGTCCTTTAAGGATATTCCTGAAAAGGACTATCATCCTTCAAGGATATTCCTGAAAAAGACTATCGTCCTTCAAGGATATTCCTAAAAAGGACTATCGTCCTTCAAGGATATTCCTGAAAAGGACTATTATTCTTCAAGGATATTCCTGAAAAGGACTATTGTCCTTCAAACGTAATCCTAAAAAAAGGACTATCGTCCTTCAAGGATATTCCTAAAAAGGACTTTCATCCTTCAAGGATATTCCTGAAAAAGACTATCGTCCTTTAAGGATATTACTGAAAAGGACTATCGTCCTTCAAGGATATTCCTGAAAAGGACTATCGTCCTTCAAGGATATTCCTGAAAAGGACTATTGTCCTTCAAGGATATTCCTAAAAAGACTTTCATCCTTCAAGGATATTCCTGAAAAAGACTATCGTCCTTCGTGGATATTCCTGAAAAGGACTATCGTCCTTCAAGGATATTCCTAAAAAGGACTATTGTCCTTTAAGGATATTCCTGAAAAGGACTATTGTCCTTCAAGGATATTCCTAAAAAGGACTTTCATCCTTCAAGGATATTTCTGAAAAGGACTAATCGTCCTTCGTGGATATTCCTGAAAAGGACTATCGTCCTTTAAAAGTAGACCTGAACTGGACTATCGTCCTTCAAGGATATTTTTGAAAAGGACTATCGTCCCTTAAACGTAGACCTGAAATGGACTATCGTCCTTCAAGGATATTTCTGAAAAGGACTATCATCCTTCAAGGATATTCCTGAAAAGGACTATCGTCCTTTGAAAGTAGACCTGAAACGGACTATCGTCCTTCAAGGATATTCCTTAAAAGGACTTTTATCCTTTAAGGATATTCCTGAAAAGGACCATCATCCTTCAAGGATATTCCTGAAAAGGACTATCGTCCCTTAAACGTAGACCTGAAATGGACTATCTTCCTTCAAGGATATTTCTGAAAAGGACTATCATCCTTCAAGGATATTCCTGAAAAGGTCTATCGTCCCTTAAACGTAGACCTGAAAAGGACTATCGTCCTTCAAGGATATTCCTAAAAAGGACTTTTATCCTTTAAGGATATTCCTGAAAAGGACTATCATCCTTTAAGGATATTCCTGAAAAGGACTATTGTCCTTCAAGGATATTCCTAAAAAGGACTTTCATCCTTCAAGGATATTCCTGAAAAAGACTATCGTCCTTCGTGGATATTCCTGAAAAGGACTATCGTCCTTCAAGGATATTCCTAAAAAGGACTTTCATCCTTCAAGGATATTCCTGAAAAAGACTATCGTCCTTCGTGGATATTCCTGAAAAGGACTATCGTCCTTCAAGGATATTCCTAAAAAGGACTATTGTCCTTCAAGGATATTCCTGAAAAGGACTATTGTCCTTCAAGGATATTTCTAAAAAGGACTTTCATCCTTCAAGGATATTCCTGAAAAAGACTATCGTCCTTCGTGGATATTCCTGAAAAGGACTATCGTCCTTCAAGGATATTCCTAAAAAGGACTATTGTCCTTCAAGGATATTCCTGAAAAGGACTATTGTCCTTCAAGGATATTCCTAAAAAGGACTTTCATCCTTCAAGGATATTCCTGAAAAGGACTAATCGTCCTTCGTGGATATTCCTGAAAAGGACTATCGTCCTTCAAGGATATTCCTAAAAAGGACTATTGTCCTTTAAGGATATTCCTAAAAAGGATTTTCATCCTTCAAAGATATTCCTGAAAAAGACTATCGTCCTTTAAGGATATTCCTGAAAAGACCTATCATCCTTCAAGGATATTCCTGAAAAGGACAATCGTCCTTTAAGGATATTCCTAAAAAAGACTATCATCCTTCAAGGATATTCCGGAAAAGCACTATCGTCCATTAAACGTAGACCTGAAAAGGACTATCGTCCTTCAAGGATATTCCTGAAAAAGACTATCGTCCTTCGTGGATATTCCTGAAAAGGACTATCGTCCTTCAAGGATATTACTAAAAAGGACTATTGTCCTTCAAGGATATTCCTAAAAAGGACTTTTATCGTTTAAGGATATTCCTGAAAAGGACTATCATCCTTTAAGGATATTCCTGAAGAGGACTATCGTCTCTTAAACGTAGACTTGAAAAGGACTATCGTCCTTCAAGGATATTCCTAAAAAGGACTTTTATCCTTTAAGGATATTCCTGAAAAGGACCATCATCCTTCAAGGATATTCCTGAAAAGGTCTATCGTCCCTTAAACGTAGACCTGAAAAGGACTATCGTCCTTCAAGGATATTCCTAAAAAGGACTTTTATCCTTTAAGGATATTCCTGAAAAGGACTATCATCCTTCAAGGATATTCCTGAAAAGGACTATCGTCCCTTAAACGTAGACTTGAAAAGGACTATCGTCCTTCAAGGATATTCCTGAAAAGGACTATTGTCCTTCAAGGATATTCCTAAAAAGGACTTTCATCCTTCAAGGATATTCCTGAAAAAGACTATCGTCCTTTAAGGATATTCCTGAAAAGAACTATCATCCTTTAAGAATATTCCTGAAAAGGACTATCGTCTTTTAAGGATATTCCTGAAAAAGACTATCATCCTTCAAGGATATTCCGAAAAAGCACTATGATCCATTAAACGTAGACCTGAAAAGGACTATCGTCCTTTAAACGTAGACCTGAAAAGGACTATCGTCCTTCAAGGATATTCCTGAAAAGGACTTTTGTCCTTCAAACGTAATCCTGAAAAGGACTAATCGTCTTTCAATGATATTCCTGAAAAGGACTATCGTCCTTCGAGGATATTCCTGAAAAAGACTATCATCCGTCAAGGATGTTCCTGAAAAGGACTATCGTCCTTCAAGGATATTCCTGAAAAGGACTATTGTCCTTCAAGGATATTCCTAAAAAGGACTTTCATCCTTCAAGGATATTCCTGAAAAAGACTATCGTCCTTTAAGGATATTCCTGAAAAGAACTATCATCCTTCAAGAATATTCCTGAAAAGGACTATCGTCTTTTAAGGATATTCCTGAAAAAGACTATCATCCTTCAAGGATATTCCGAAAAAGCACTATCGTCCATTAAACGTAGACCTGAAAAGGACTATCGTCCTTCAAGGATATTTCTGAAAAGGACTTTTGTCCTTCAAACGTAATCCTGAATAGGACTAATCGTCTTTCAAGGATATTCCTGAAAAGGACTATCGTCCTTCGAGGATATTCCTGAAAAAGACTATCATCCTTCAAGGATGTTCCTGAAAAGGACTATCATCCTTCAAGAATATTCCTGAAAAGGACTATCGTCCATTAAACGTAGACCTGAAAAGGACTATCGTCCTTTAAACGTAGACCTAAAAAGGACTATCGTCCTTCAAGGATATTCCTGAAAAGGACTATCGTCCTTCAAGGATATTCCTGAAATAGACTATCATCCTTCAAGGATATTCCGGAAAAGCACTATCGTCCATTAAACGTAGACCTGAAAAGGACTATCGTCCTTCAAGGATATTCCTGAAAAGGACTATTGTCCTTCAAGGATATTCCTGAAAAGGACTATCATCCTTCAAGGATATTTCTGAAAAGGACTATCGTCCTTTAAACATAGACCTGAAAAGGACTAACGTCCTTCAAGGATATTCCTGAAAAGGACTATTGTCCTTCAAACGTAATCCTGAAAAGGACTAATCGTCTTTCAACGATATTCCTGAAAAGGACTATCGTCCTTCAAGGATATTCCTGAAAAAGACTATCGTCCTTTAAGGATATTCATGAAAAGGATTATCATCCTTCAAGGATATTCCTGAAAAAGACTATCGTCCTTCAAGGATATTCCTAAAAAGGACTATCGTCCTTCAAGGATATTCCTGAAAAGGACTATTATTCTTCAAGGATATTCCTGAAAAGGAGTATCGTCCTTCAAACGTAATCCTGAAAAGGACTATCGTCCTTCAAGGATATTCCTGAAAAGACTATCGTCCTTTAAGGATATTCCAAAAAAGGACTTTCATCCTTTAAGGATAATTCTGAAAAAGACTATCGTCCTTTAAGGACTTTCCTGAAATGGACTATCGTCCTTCAAGGATATTCCTAAAAAGGACTATCGTCCTTCAAGGATATTCCTAAAAAGGACTATCGTCCTTCAAACGTTATCCTGAAAAGGACTATCGTCCTTCAAGGATATTCCTAAAAAGGACTATTGTCCTTCAAGGATATTCCTAAAAAGGACTTTCATCCTTCAAGGATATTCCTGAAAAAGACTATCGTCCTTTAAGGATATTACTGAAAAGGACTATCATCCTTCAAGGATATTCCTAAAAAGGACTTTCATCCTTTAAGGATATTTCTGAAAAACACTATCGTCCTTTTAGGATATTCCTGAAAAGAACTATCGTCCTTCAAGGATATTCCTGACAAAGACTATCGTCCTTCAAGGATATTCCTAAAAAGGACTATCGTCCTTCAAGGATATTCCTGAAAAAGACTATCGTCCTTTAAGGATATTCCTGAAAAAGACTATCGTCCTTCAAGGATATTCCTAAAAAGGACTTTCATCCTTTAAGGATATTCCTGAAAAAAGACTATCATCCTTCAAGAATATTCCTGAAAAGGACTATCGTCCATTAAACGTAGACCTGAAAAGGACTATCGTCCTTTAAACGTAGACCTAAAAAGGACTATCGTCCTTCAAGGATATTCCTGAAAAGGACTTTTGTCCTTCAAACGTAATCCTGAAAAGGACTTATCGTCTTTCAAGGATATTCCTGAAAAGGACTATCGTCCTTCAAGGATATTCCTGAAATAGACTATCATCCTTCAAGGATATTCCGGAAAAGCACTATCGTCCATTAAACGTAGACCTGAAAAGGACTATCGTCCTTCAAGGATATTCCTGAAAAGGACTATTGTCCTTCAAGGATATTCCTGAAAAGGACTATCATCCTTCAAGGATATTTCTGAAAAGGACTATCGTCCTTTAAACATAGACCTGAAAAGGACTAACGTCCTTTAAGGATATTCCTGAAAAGGACTTTTGTCCTTCAAACGTAATCCTGAAAAGGACTAATCGTCTTTCAACGATATTCCTGAAAAGGACTATCGTCCTTCAAGGATATTCCTGAAAAAGACTATCGTCCTTTAAGGATATTCCTGAAAAGGACTATCATCCTTCAAGGATATTCCTGAAAAAGACTATCGTCCTTCAAGGATATTCCTAAAAAGGACTATCGTCCTTCAAGGATATTCCTGAAAAGGACTATTATTCTTCAAGGATATTCCTGAAAAGGACTATTGTCCTTCAAACGTAATCCTGAAAAGGACTATCGTCCTTCAAGGATATTCCTGAAAAAGACTATCGTCCTTTAAGGATATTCCAAAAAAGGACTTTCATCCTTTAAGGATATTCCTGAAAAAGACTATCGTTCTTTAAGGACATTCCTGAAATGGACTATCGTCCTTCAAGGATATTCCTAAAAAGGACTATCGTCCTTCAAGGATATTCCTAAAAAGGACTATCGTCCTTCAAACGTTATCCTGAAAAGGACTATCGTCCTTCAAGGATATTCCTAAAAAGGACTATTGTCCTTCAAGGATATTCCTAAAAAGGACTTTCATCCTTCAAGGATATTCCTGAAAAAGACTATCGTCCTTTAAGGATATTACTGAAAAGGACTATCATCCTTCAAGGATATTCCTAAAAAGGACTTTCATCCTTTAAGGATATTTCTGAAAAAGACTATCGTCCTTTTAGGATATTCCTGAAAAGAACTATCGTCCTTCAAGGATATTCCTGAAAAAGACTATCGTCCTTCAAGGATATTCCTAAAAAGGACTATCGTCCTTCATGGATATTCCTGAAAAAGACTATCGTCCTTTAAGGATATTCCTGAAAAAGACTATCGTCCTTCAAGGATATTCCTAAAAAGGACTTTCATCCTTTAAGGATATTCCTGAAAAAAGACTATCGTCCTTTAAGGATATTCCTGAAAAGGACTTTTGTCCTTCAAGGATGTTCCTAAAAAGGACTATCGTCCTTCAAACGTAATCCTGAAAAGGACTATCGTCCCTTAAACGTAGACCTGAAAAAGACTATCGTCCTTTAAGGATATTCCTGAAAAGGACTAATCGTCCTTCAAGGATATTCCTTAAAAGGACTATCGTCCCTTAAACGTAGACCTAAAAAGGACTATCGTCCTTCAAGGATATTCCTAAAAAGGACTATTGTCCTTCAAGGATATTCCTAAAAAGGACTTTCATCCTTCAAGGATATTCCTGAAAAGGACTATCATCCTTCAAGGATATTCCTGAAAAGGACTATCGTCCTATAAAAGTAGACCTGAAATGGACTATCGTCCTTCAAGGATATTCCTGAAAAGGACTATCGTCCCTTAAACGTAGACCTGAAAAGGACTATCGTCCTTCAAGGATATTCCTGAAAACGACTATTGTCCTTCAAGGATATTTCTAAAAAGGACTTTCATCCTTCAAGTATATTCCTGAAAAAGACTATCGTCCTTCAAGGATATTCCTAAAAAGGACTTTCATCCTTCAAGGATATTCCTGAAAAAGACTATCGTCCTTTAAGGATATTACTGAAAAGGACTATCGTCCTTCAAGGATATTCCTGAAAAGGACTATCGTCCTTTAAACGGAGACCTGAAATGGACTATCGTCCTTCAAGGATATTCCTGAAAGGACTATCATCCTTCAAGGATATTCCTGAAAAGTACTATCGTCCTTTAAAAGTAGACCTGAACTGGACTATCGTCCTTCAAACGTTATCCTGAAAAGGACTATCGTCCTTCAAGGATATTCCTAAAAAGGACTATTGTCCTTCAAGGATATTCCTAAAAAGGACTTTCATCCTTCAAGGATATTCCTGAAAAAGACTATCGTCCTTTAAGGATATTACTGAAAAGGACTATCATCCTTCAAGGATATTCCTAAAAAGGACTTTCATCCTTTAAGGATATTTCTGAAAAACACTATCGTCCTTTTAGGATATTCCTGAAAAGAACTATCGTCCTTCAAGGATATTCCTGACAAAGACTATCGTCCTTCAAGGATATTCCTAAAAAGGACTATCGTCCTTCAAGGATATTCCTGAAAAAGACTATCGTCCTTTAAGGATATTCCTGAAAAAGACTATCGTCCTTCAAGGATATTCCTAAAAAGGACTTTCATCCTTTAAGGATATTCCTGAAAAAAGACTATCATCCTTCAAGAATATTCCTGAAAAGGACTATCGTCCATTAAACGTAGACCTGAAAAGGACTATCGTCCTTTAAACGTAGACCTAAAAAGGACTATCGTCCTTCAAGGATATTCCTGAAAAGGACTTTTGTCCTTCAAACGTAATCCTGAAAAGGACTTATCGTCTTTCAAGGATATTCCTGAAAAGGACTATCGTCCTTCAAGGATATTCCTGAAATAGACTATCATCCTTCAAGGATATTCCGGAAAAGCACTATCGTCCATTAAACGTAGACCTGAAAAGGACTATCGTCCTTCAAGGATATTCCTGAAAAGGACTATTGTCCTTCAAGGATATTCCTGAAAAGGACTATCATCCTTCAAGGATATTTCTGAAAAGGACTATCGTCCTTTAAACATAGACCTGAAAAGGACTAACGTCCTTTAAGGATATTCCTGAAAAGGACTATTGTCCTTCAAACGTAATCCTGAAAAGGACTAATCGTCTTTCAACGATATTCCTGAAAAGGACTATCGTCCTTCAAGGATATTCCTGAAAAAGACTATCGTCCTTTAAGGATATTCCTGAAAAGGACTATCATCCTTCAAGGATATTCCTGAAAAAGACTATCGTCCTTCAAGGATATTCCTAAAAAGGACTATCGTCCTTCAAGGATATTCCTGAAAAGGACTATTATTCTTCAAGGATATTCCTGAAAAGGACTATTGTCCTTCAAACGTAATCCTAAAAAAAGGACTATCGTCCTTCAAGGATATTCCTAAAAAGGACTTTCATCCTTCAAGGATATTCCTGAAAAAGACTATCGTCCTTTAAGGATATTACTGAAAAGGACTATCGTCCTTCAAGGATATTCCTGAAAAGGACTATCGTCCTTCAAGGATATTCCTGAAAAGGACTATTGTCCTTCAAGGATATTCCTAAAAAGACTTTCATCCTTCAAGGATATTCCTGAAAAAGACTATCGTCCTTCGTGGATATTCCTGAAAAGGACTATCGTCCTTCAAGGATATTCCTAAAAAGGACTATTGTCCTTTAAGGATATTCCTGAAAAGGACTATTGTCCTTCAAGGATATTCCTTAAAAGGACTTTCATCCTTCAAGGATATTTCTGAAAAGGACTAATCGTCCTTCGTGGATATTCCTGAAAAGGACTATCGTCCTTTAAAAGTAGACCTGAACTGGACTATCGTCCTTCAAGGATATTTTTGAAAAGGACTATCGTCCCTTAAACGTAGACCTGAAATGGACTATCGTCCTTCAAGGATATTTCTGAAAAGGACTATCATCCTTCAAGGATATTCCTGAAAAGGACTATCGTCCTTTGAAAGTAGACCTGAAACGGACTATCGTCCTTCAAGGATATTCCTTAAAAGGACTTTTATCCTTTAAGGATATTCCTGAAAAGGACCATCATCCTTCAAGGATATTCCTGAAAAGGACTATCGTCCCTTAAACGTAGACCTGAAATGGACTATCTTCCTTCAAGGATATTTCTGAAAAGGACTATCATCCTTCAAGGATATTCCTGAAAAGGTCTATCGTCCCTTAAACGTAGACCTGAAAAGGACTATCGTCCTTCAAGGATATTCCTAAAAAGGACTTTTATCCTTTAAGGATATTCCTGAAAAGGACTATCATCCTTTAAGGATATTCCTGAAAAGGACTATTGTCCTTCAAGGATATTCCTAAAAAGGACTTTCATCCTTCAAGGATATTCCTGAAAAAGACTATCGTCCTTCGTGGATATTCCTGAAAAGGACTATCGTCCTTCAAGGATATTCCTAAAAAGGACTTTCATCCTTCAAGGATATTCCTGAAAAAGACTATCGTCCTTCGTGGATATTCCTGAAAAGGACTATCGTCCTTCAAGGATATTCCTAAAAAGGACTATTGTCCTTCAAGGATATTCCTGAAAAGGACTATTGTCCTTCAAGGATATTCCTAAAAAGGACTTTCATCCTTCAAGGATATTCCTGAAAAAGACTATCGTCCTTCGTGGATATTCCTGAAAAGGACTATCGTCCTTCAAGGATATTCCTAAAAAGGACTATTGTCCTTCAAGGATATTCCTGAAAAGGACTATTGTCCTTCAAGGATATTCCTAAAAAGGACTTTCATCCTTCAAGGATATTCCTGAAAAGGACTAATCGTCCTTCGTGGATATTCCTGAAAAGGACTATCGTCCTTCAAGGATATTCCTAAAAAGGACTATTGTCCTTTAAGGATATTCCTAAAAAGGATTTTCATCCTTCAAAGATATTCCTGAAAAAGACTATCGTCCTTTAAGGATATTCCTGAAAAGACCTATCATCCTTCAAGGATATTCCTGAAAAGGACAATCGTCCTTTAAGGATATTCCTAAAAAAGACTATCATCCTTCAAGGATATTCCGGAAAAGCACTATCGTCCATTAAACGTAGACCTGAAAAGGACTATCGTCCTTCAAGGATATTCCTGAAAAAGACTATCGTCCTTCGTGGATATTCCTGAAAAGGACTATCGTCCTTCAAGGATATTCCTAAAAAGGACTATTGTCCTTCAAGGATATTCCTAAAAAGGACTTTTATCGTTTAAGGATATTCCTGAAAAGGACTATCATCCTTTAAGGATATTCCTGAAGAGGACTATCGTCTCTTAAACGTAGACTTGAAAAGGACTATCGTCCTTCAAGGATATTCCTAAAAAGGACTTTTATCCTTTAAGGATATTCCTGAAAAGGACCATCATCCTTCAAGGATATTCCTGAAAAGGTCTATCGTCCCTTAAACGTAGACCTGAAAAGGACTATCGTCCTTCAAGGATATTCCTAAAAAGGACTTTTATCCTTTAAGGATATACCTGAAAAGGACTATCATCCTTCAAGGATATTCCTGAAAAGGACTATCGTCCCTTAAACGTAGACTTGAAAAGGACTATCGTCCTTCAAGGATATTCCTGAAAAGGACTATTGTCCTTCAAGGATATTCCTAAAAAGGACTTTCATCCTTCAAGGATATTCCTGAAAAAGACTATCGTCCTTTAAGGATATTCCTGAAAAGAACTATCATCCTTTAAGAATATTCCTGAAAAGGACTATCGTCTTTTAAGGATATTCCTGAAAAAGACTATCATCCTTCAAGGATATTCCGAAAAAGCACTATGATCCATTAAACGTAGACCTGAAAAGGACTATCGTCCTTTAAACGTAGACCTGAAAAGGACTACCGTCCTTCAAGGATATTCCTGAAAAGGACTTTTGTCCTTCAAACGTAATCCTGAAAAGGACTAATCGTCTTTCAATGATATTCCTGAAAAGGACTATCGTCCTTCGAGGATATTCCTGAAAAAGACTATCATCCGTCAAGGATGTTCCTGAAAAGGACTATCGTCCTTCAAGGATATTCCTGAAAAGGACTATTGTCCTTCAAGGATATTCCTAAAAAGGACTTTCATCCTTCAAGGATATTCCTGAAAAAGACTATCGTCCTTTAAGGATATTCCTGAAAAGAACTATCATCCTTCAAGAATATTCCTGAAAAGGACTATCGTCTTTTAAGGATATTCCTGAAAAAGACTATCATCCTTCAAGGATATTCCGAAAAAGCACTATCGTCCATTAAACGTAGACCTGAAAAGGACTATCGTCCTTTAAACGTAGACCTGAAAAGGACTATCGTCCTTCAAGGATATTTCTGAAAAGGACTTTTGTCCTTCAAACGTAATCCTGAAAAGGACTAATCGTCTTTCAAGGATATTCCTGAAAAGGACTATCGTCCTTCGAGGAGATTCCTGAAAAAGACTATCATCCTTCAAGGATGTTCCTGAAAAGGACTATCATCCTTCAAGAATATTCCTGAAAAGGACTATCGTCCATTAAACGTAGACCTGAAAAGGACTATCGTCCTTTAAACGTAGACCTAAAAAGGACTATCGTCCTTCAAGGATATTCCTGAAAAGGACTATCGTCCTTCAAGGATATTCCTGAAATAGACTATCATCCTTCAAGGATATTCCGGAAAAGCACTATCGTCCATTAAACGTAGACCTGAAAAGGACTATCGTCCTTCAAGGATATTCCTGAAAAGGACTATTGTCCTTCAAGGATATTCCTGAAAAGGACTATCATCCTTCAAGGATATTTCTGAAAAGGACTATCGTCCTTTAAACATAGACCTGAAAAGGACTAACGTCCTTCAAGGATATTCCTGAAAAGGACTATTGTCCTTCAAACGTAATCCTGAAAAGGACTAATCGTCTTTCAACGATATTCCTGAAAAGGACTATCGTCCTTCAAGGATATTCCTGAAAAAGACTATCGTCCTTTAAGGATATTCATGAAAAGGACTATCATCCTTCAAGGATATTCCTGAAAAAGACTATCGTCCTTCAAGGATATTCCTAAAAAGGACTATCGTCCTTCAAGGATATTCCTGAAAAGGACTATTATTCTTCAAGGATATTCCTGAAAAGGAGTATCGTCCTTCAAACGTAATCCTGAAAAGGACTATCGTCCTTCAAGGATATTCCTGAAAAGACTATCGTCCTTTAAGGATATTCCAAAAAAGGACTTTCATCCTTTAAGGATAATTCTGAAAAAGACTATCGTCCTCTTTCCTGAAATGGACTATCGTCCTTCAAGGATATTCCTAAAAAGGACTATCGTCCTTCAAGGATATTCCTAAAAAGGACTATCGTCCTTCAAACGTTATCCTGAAAAGGACTATCGTCCTTCAAGGATATTCCTAAAAAGGACTATTGTCCTTCAAGGATATTCCTAAAAAGGACTTTCATCCTTCAAGGATATTCCTGAAAAAGACTATCGTCCTTTAAGGATATTACTGAAAAGGACTATCATCCTTCAAGGATATTCCTAAAAAGGACTTTCATCCTTTAAGGATATTTCTGAAAAACACTATCGTCCTTTTAGGATATTCCTGAAAAGAACTATCGTCCTTCAAGGATATTCCTGACAAAGACTATCGTCCTTCAAGGATATTCCTAAAAAGGACTATCGTCCTTCAAGGATATTCCTGAAAAAGACTATCGTCCTTTAAGGATATTCCTGAAAAAGACTATCGTCCTTCAAGGATATTCCTAAAAAGGACTTTCATCCTTTAAGGATATTCCTGAAAAAAGACTATCATCCTTCAAGAATATTCCTGAAAAGGACTATCGTCCATTAAACGTAGACCTGAAAAGGACTATCGTCCTTTAAACGTAGACCTAAAAAGGACTATCGTCCTTCAAGGATATTCCTGAAAAGGACTTTTGTCCTTCAAACGTAATCCTGAAAAGGACTTATCGTCTTTCAAGGATATTCCTGAAAAGGACTATCGTCCTTCAAGGATATTCCTGAAATAGACTATCATCCTTCAAGGATATTCCGGAAAAGCACTATCGTCCATTAAACGTAGACCTGAAAAGGACTATCGTCCTTCAAGGATATTCCTGAAAAGGACTATTGTCCTTCAAGGATATTCCTGAAAAGGACTATCATCCTTCAAGGATATTTCTGAAAAGGACTATCGTCCTTTAAACATAGACCTGAAAAGGACTAACGTCCTTTAAGGATATTCCTGAAAAGGACTTTTGTCCTTCAAACGTAATCCTGAAAAGGACTAATCGTCTTTCAACGATATTCAACGATATTCCTGAAAAGGACTATCGTCCTTCAAGGATATTCCTGAAAAAGAATATCGTCCTTTAAGGATATTCCTGAAAAGGACTATCATCCTTCAAGGATATTCCTGAAAAAGACTATCGTCCTTCAAGGATATTCCTAAAAAGGACTATCGTCCTTCAAGGATATTCCTGAAAAGGACTATTATTCTTCAAGGATATTCCTGAAAAGGACTATTGTCCTTCAAACGTAATCCTGAAAAGGACTATCGTCCTTCAAGGATATTCCTGAAAAAGACTATCGTCCTTTAAGGATATTCCAAAAAAGGACTTTCATCCTTTAAGGATATTCCTGAAAAAGACTATCGTCCTTTAAGGACATTCCTGAAATGGACTATCGTCCTTCAAGGATATTCCTGAAAAGGACTATTATTCTTCAAGGATATTCCTGAAAAGGACTATTGTCCTTCAAACGTAATCCTGAAAAGGACTATCGTCCTTCAAGGATATTCCTGAAAAAGACTATCGTCCTTTAAGGATATTCCAAAAAAGGACTTTCATCCTTTAAGGATATTCCTGAAAAAGACTATCGTCCTTTAAGGACATTCCTGAAATGGACTATCGTCCTTCAAGGATATTCCTAAAAAGGACTATCGTCCTTCAAGGATATTCCTAAAAAGGACTATCGTCCTTCAAACGTTATCCTGAAAAGGACTATCGTCCTTCAAGGATATTCCTAAAAAGGACTATTGTCCTTCAAGGATATTCCTAAAAAGGACTTTCATCCTTCAAGGATATTCCTGAAAAAGACTATCGTCCTTTAAGGATATTACTGAAAAGGACTATCATCCTTCAAGGATATTCCTAAAAAGGACTTTCATCCTTTAAGGATATTTCTGAAAAAGACTATCGTCCTTTTAGGATATTCCTGAAAAGAACTATCGTCCTTCAAGGATATTCCTGAAAAAGACTATCGTCCTTCAAGGATATTCCTAAAAAGGACTATCGTCCTTCATGGATATTCCTGAAAAAGACTATCGTCCTTTAAGGATATTCCTGAAAAAGACTATCGTCCTTCAAGGATATTCCTAAAAAGGACTTTCATCCTTTAAGGATATTCCTGAAAAAAGACTATCGTACTTTAAGGATATTCCTGAAAAGGACTTTTGTCCTTCAAGGATGTTCCTAAAAAGGACTATCGTCCTTCAAACGTAATCCTGAAAAGGACTATCGTCCCTTAAACGTAGACCTGAAAAAGACTATCGTCCTTTAAGGATATTCCTGAAAAGGACTAATCGTCCTTCAAGGATATTCCTTAAAAGGACTATCGTCCCTTAAACGTAGACCTAAAAAGGACTATCGTCCTTCAAGGATATTCCTAAAAAGGACTATTGTCCTTCAAGGATATTCCTAAAAAGGACTTTCATCCTTCAAGGATATTCCTGAAAAGGACTATCATCCTTCAAGGATATTCCTGAAAAGGACTATCGTCCTTCAAGGATATTCCTAAAAAGGACTATCGTCCTTCAAACGTTATCCTAAAAAGGACTTTCATCCTTTAAGGATATTCCTGAAAAAGAATATCGTCCTTTAAGGATATTCCTGAAAAGGACTATCATCCTTCAAGGATATTCCTGAAAAAGACTATCGTCCTTCAAGGATATTCCTAAAAAGGACTATCGTCCTTCAAGGATATTCCTGAAAAGGACTATTATTCTTCAAGGATATTCCTGAAAAGGACTATTGTCCTTCAAACGTAATCCTGAAAAGGACTATCGTCCTTCAAGGATATTCCTGAAAAAGAATATCGTCCTTTAAGGATATTCCTGAAAAGGACTATCATCCTTCAAGGATATTCCTGAAAAAGACTATCGTCCTTCAAGGATATTCCTAAAAAGGACTATCGTCCTTCAAGGATATTCCTGAAAAGGACTATTATTCTTCAAGGATATTCCTGAAAAGGACTATTGTCCTTCAAACGTAATCCTGAAAAGGACTATCGTCCTTCAAGGATATTCCTGAAAAAGACTATCGTCCTTTAAGGATATTCCAAAAAAGGACTTTCATCCTTTAAGGATATTCCTGAAAAAGACTATCGTCCTTTAAGGACATTCCTGAAATGGACTATCGTCCTTCAAGGATATTCCTAAAAAGGACTATCGTCCTTCAAGGATATTCCTAAAAAGGACTATCGTCCTTCAAACGTTATCCTGAAAAGGACTATCGTCCTTCAAGGATATTCCTAAAAAGGACTATTGTCCTTCAAGGATATTCCTAAAAAGGACTTTCATCCTTCAAGGATATTCCTGAAAAAGACTATCGTCCTTTAAGGATATTACTGAAAAGGACTATCATCCTTCAAGGATATTCCTAAAAAGGACTTTCATCCTTTAAGGATATTTCTGAAAAAGACTATCGTCCTTTTAGGATATTCCTGAAAAGAACTATCGTCCTTCAAGGATATTCCTGAAAAAGACTATCGTCCTTCAAGGATATTCCTAAAAAGGACTATCGTCCTTCATGGATATTCCTGAAAAAGACTATCGTCCTTTAAGGATATTCCTGAAAAAGACTATCGTCCTTCAAGGATATTCCTAAAAAGGACTTTCATCCTTTAAGGATATTCCTGAAAAAAGACTATCGTACTTTAAGGATATTCCTGAAAAGGACTTTTGTCCTTCAAGGATGTTCCTAAAAAGGACTATATAATCGTCCTGAAAAGGACTATCGTCCCTTAAACGTAGACCTGAAAAAGACTATCGTCCTTTAAGGATATTCCTGAAAAGGACTAATCGTCCTTCAAGGATATTCCTTAAAAGGACTATCGTCCCTTAAACGTAGACCTAAAAAGGACTATCGTCCTTCAAGGATATTCCTAAAAAGGACTATTGTCCTTCAAGGATATTCCTAAAAAGGACTTTCATCCTTCAAGGATATTCCTGAAAAGGACTATCATCCTTCAAGGATATTCCTGAAAAGGACTATCGTCCTTTAAAAGTAGACCTGAAATGGACTATCGTCCTTCAAGGATATTCCTGAAAAGGACTATCGTCCTTTAAACGTAGACCTGAAAAGGACTATCGTCCTTCAAATATTCCTGAAAACGACTATTGTCCTTCAAGGATATTTCTAAAAAGGACTTTCATCCTTCAAGTATATTCCTGAAAAAGACTATCGTCCTTCAAGGATATTCCTAAAAAGGACTTTCATCCTTCAAGGATATTCCTGAAAAAGACTATCGTCCTTTAAGGATATTACTGAAAAGGACTATCCTCCTTCAAGGATATTCCTGAAAAGGACTATCGTCCTTTAAACGGAGACCTGAAATGGACTATCGTCCTTCAAGGATATTCCTGAAAAGGACTATCATCCTTCAAGGATATTCCTGAAAAGTACTATCGTCCTTTAAAAGTAGACCTGAACTGGACTATCGTCCTTCAAGGATATTTTTGAAAAGGACTATCGTCCCTTAAACGTAGACCTGAAATGGACTATCGTCCTTCAAGGATATTTCTGAAAAGGACTATCATCCTTCAAGGATATTCCTGAAAAGGAGTATCGTACTTCGAACGTAATCCTGAAAAGGACTAATCGTCTTTCAACGATATCCTGAAAAGGACTAATCGTCTTTCAACGATATTCTGAAAAGGACTATCGTCCTTCAAGGATATTCCTGAAAAAGACTATCGTCCTTTAAGGATATTCCTGAAAAGGACTATCATCCTTCAAGGATATTCCTGAAAAAGACTATCGTCCTTCAAGGATATTCCTAAAAAGGACTATCGTCCTTCAAGGATATTCCTGAAAAGGACTATTATTCTTCAAGGATATTCCTGAAAAGGAGTATCGTCCTTCAAACGTACTCCTGAAAAGGACTATCGTCCTTCAAGGATATTCCTGAAAAAGACTATCGTCCTTTAAGGATATTCCTGAAAAGGACTATCATCCTTCAAGGATATTCCTGAAAAAGACTATCGTCCTTCAAGGATATTCCTAAAAAGGACTATCGTCCTTCAAGGATATTCCTGAAAAGGACTATTATTCTTCAAGGATATTCCTGAAAAGGAGTATCGTCCTTCAAACGTACTCCTGAAAAGGACTATCGTCCTTTAAGGATATTCCTGAAAAAGACTATCGTCCTTTAAGGACATTCCTGAAATGGACTATCGTCCTTCAAGGATATTCCTAAAAAGGACTATCGTCCTTCAAGGATATTCCTAAAAAGGACTATCGTCCTTCAAACGTTATCCTGAAAAGGACTATCGTCCTTCAAGGATATTCCTAAAAAGGACTATTGTCCTTCAAGGATATTCCTAAAAAGGACTTTCATCCTTCAAGGATATTCCTGAAAAAGACTATCGTCCTTTAAGGATATTACTGAAAAGGACTATCATCCTTCAAGGATATTCCTAAAAAGGACTTTCATCCTTTAAGGATATTTCTGAAAAAGACTATCGTCCTTTTAGGATATTCCTGAAAAGAACTATCGTCCTTCAAGGATATTCCTGAAAAAGACTATCGTCCTTCAAGGATATTCCTGAAAAAGACTATCGTCCTTTAAGGATATTCCTGAAAAAGACTATCGTCCTTCAAGGATATTCCTAAAAAGGACTTTCATCCTTTAAGGATATTCCTGAAAAAAGACTATCGTCCTTTAAGGATATTCCTGAAAAGGACTTTTGTCCTTCAAGGATGTTCCTAAAAAGGACTATCGTCCTTCAAACGTAATCCTGAAAAGGACTATCGTCCCTTAAACGTAGACCTGAAAAAGACTATCGTCCTTTAAGGATATTCCTGAAAAGGACTAATCGTCCTTCAAGGATATTCCTTAAAAGGACTATCGTCCCTTAAACGTAGACCTAAAAAGGACTATCGTCCTTCAAGGATATTCCTAAAAAGGACTATTGTCCTTCAAGGATATTCCTAAAAAGGACTTTCATCCTTCAAGGATATTCCTGAAAAGGACTATCATCCTTCAAGGATATTCCTGAAAAGGACTATCGTCCTATAAAAGTAGACCTGAAATGGACTATCGTCCTTCAAGGATATTCCTGAAAAGGACTATCGTCACTTAAACGTAGACCTGAAAAGGACTATCGTCCTTCAAGAATATTCCTGAAAACGACTATTGTCCTTCAAGGATATTTCTAAAAAGGACTTTCATCCTTCAAGGATATTCCTGAAAAAGACTATCGTCCTTCAAGGATATTCCTAAAAAGGACTTTCATCCTTCAAGGATATTCCTGAAAAAGACTATCGTCCTTCAAGGATATTCCTGAAAGGACTATCATCCTTCAAGGATATTCCTGAAAAGGACTATCGTCCTTTAAAAGTAGACCTGAACTGGACTATCGTCCTTCAAGGATATTTTTGAAAAGGACTATCGTCCCTTAAACGTAGACCTGAAATGGACTATCGTCCTTCAAGGATATTTCTGAAAAGGACTATCATCCTTCAAGGATATTCCTGAAAAGGACTATCGTCCTTTGAAAGTAGACCTGAAACGGACTATCGTCCTTCAAGGATATTCCTTAAAAGGACTTTTATCCTTTAAGGATATTCCTGAAAAGGACCATCATCCTTCAAGGATATTCCTGAAAAGGACTATCGTCCCTTAAACGTAGACCTGAAATGGACTATCGTCCTTCAAGGATATTTCTGAAAAGGACTATCATCCTTCAAGGATATTCCTGAAAAGGAAAGCACTATCGTCCTTCGTCCATTGTCCTTTAAAACTAAAAAGGATTTTCATCCTTCAAAGACCTGAAAATTCCTGGACTATCGTCCTTCAAGGATATTCCTTGATAAAAAGCACTATCTATCGTAGACCCTTCGTGGATATTCCTGAAATATTCCTGGACTATCGTCCTTCAAGGATATTCCTGAAAAGGACTATCGTCCCTTAAACGTAGACCTGAAAAAGACTATCGTCCTTTAAGGATATTCCTGAAAAAATCGTCCTTGACTAATCGTCCTATTCAAGGATATTCCTTAAAAGGACTACTATCGTCCCTTAAACGTAGACCTAAAAAGGACTATCGTCCTTCAAGGATATTCCTGAAAAGGACTATTGTCCTTCAAGGATATTCCTAAAAAGGACTTTCATCCTTCAAGGATATTCCTGAAAAGGACTATCATCCTTCAAGGATATTCCTGAAAAGGACTATCGTCCTTTAAAAGTAGACCTGAAATGGACTATCGTCCTTCAAGGATATTCCTGAAAAGGACTATCGTCCCTTAAACGTAGACCTGAAAAGGACTATCGTCCTTCAAGAATATTCCTGAAAACGACTATTGTCCTTCAAGGATATTTCTAAAAAGGACTTTCATCCTTCAAGGATATTCCTGAAAAAGACTATCGTCCTTCAAGGATATTCCTAAAAAGGACTTTCATCCTTCAAGGATATTCCTGAAAAAGACTATCGTCCTTCAAGGATATTCCTGAAAGGACTATCATCCTTCAAGGATATTCCTGAAAAGGACTATCGTCCTTTAAAAGTAGACCTGAACTGGACTATCGTCCTTCAAGGATATTTTTGAAAAGGACTATCGTCCCTTAAACGTAGACCTGAAATGGACTATCGTCCTTCAAGGATATTTCTGAAAAGGACTATCATCCTTCAAGGATATTCCTGAAAAGGACTATCGTCCTTTGAAAGTAGACCTGAAACGGACTATCGTCCTTCAAGGATATTCCTTAAAAGGACTTTTATCCTTTAAGGATATTCCTGAAAAGGACCATCATCCTTCAAGGATATTCCTGAAAAGGACTATCGTCCCTTAAACGTAGACCTGAAATGGACTATCTTCCTTCAAGGATATTTCTGAAAAGGACTATCATCCTTCAAGGATATTCCTGAAAAGGACTAATCGTCCTTCGTGGATATTCCTGAAAAGGACTATCGTCCTTCAAGGATATTCCTAAAAAGGACTATTGTCCTTTAAGGATATTCCTAAAAAGGATTTTCATCCTTCAAAGATATTCCTGAAAAAGACTATCGTCCTTTAAGGATATTCCTGAAAAGACCTATCATCCTTCAAGGATATTCCTGAAAAGGACAATCGTCCTTTAAGGATATTCCTAAAAAAGACTATCATCCTTCAAGGATATTCCGGAAAAGCACTATCGTCCATTAAACGTAGACCTGAAAAGGACTATCGTCCTTCAAGGATATTCCTGAAAAAGACTATCGTCCTTCGTGGATATTCCTGAAAAGGACTATCGTCCTTCAAGGATATTCCTAAAAAGGACTATTGTCCTTCAAGGATATTCCTAAAAAGAACTTTTATCCTTTAAGGATATTCCTGAAAAGGACTATCATCCTTTAAGGATATTCCTGAAAAGGACTATCGTCCCTTAAACGTAGACTTGAAAAGGACTATCGTCCTTCAAGGATATTCCTGAAAAGGACTATTGTCCTTCAAGGATATTCCTAAAAAGGACTTTCATCCTTCAAGGATATTCCTGAAAAAGACTATCGCCCTTCGTGGATATTCCTGAAAAGGACTATCGTCCTTCAAGGATATTCCTAAAAAGGACTATTGTCCTTCAAGGATATTCCTGAAAAGGACTATTGTCCTTCAAGGATATTCCTAAAAAGGACTTTCATCCTTCAAGGATATTCCTGAAAAGGACTAATCGTCCTTCGTGGATATTCCTGAAAAGGACTATCGTCCTTCAAGGATATTCCTAAAAAGGACTATTGTCCTTTAAGGATATTCCTAAAAAGGATTTTCATCCTTCAAAGATATTCCTGAAAAAGACTATCGTCCTTTAAGGATATTCCTGAAAAGACCTATCATCCTTCAAGGATATTCCTGAAAAGGACAATCGTCCTTTAAGGATATTCCTAAAAAAGACTATCATCCTTCAAGGATATTCCGGAAAAGCACTATCGTCCATTAAACGTAGACCTGAAAAGGACTATCGTCCTTCAAGGATATTCCTGAAAAAGTCTATCGTCTTTTAAGGATATTCCAAAAAAGGACATTCATCCTTCCTGAAAAGGACCATCGTCCTTCAAGGATATTCCTGAAAAGGACTATCGTCCTTCAAGGATATTCCTAAAAAGGACTTTCATCCTTTAAGGATATTCCTGAAAAAGACTATCGTCCTTTAAGGATATTCCTGAAAAGGACTATCATCCTTCAAGGATGTTCCTGAAAAGGACTATCGTCCTTCAAGGATATTCCTGAAAAGGACTATTGTCCTTCAAACGTAATCCTGAAAAGGACTAATCGTCCTTCAAGGATATTCCTGAAAAGGACTATCGTCCTTCAAGGATATTCCTAAAAAGGACTTTCATCCTTTAAGGATATTCCTGAAAAAGACTATCGTCCTTTAAGGATATTCCTGAAAAGGACTATCGTCCTTTAAGGACATTCCTGAAATGGACTATCGTCCTTCAAGCATATTTCTAAAAAGGACTATCGTCCTTCAAGGATATTCCTAAAAAGGACTATCGTCCTTCAAGGATATTCCTGAAAAAGACTATCGTCCTTTAAGAATATTCCAAAAAAGGACATTCATCCTTTAAGGATATACCTGAAAAAGACTATCGTCCTTTAAGGACATTCCTGAAATGGACTATCGTCCTTCAAGGATATTTCTAAAAAGGACTATCGTCCTTCAAGGATATTCCTAAAAAGGACTATCGTTCTTCAAGGATATTCCTGAAAAAGACTATCGTCCTTTAAGGATATTCCAAAAAAGGACTTTCATCCTTTAAGGATATTCCTGAAAAAGACTATCGTCCTTTAAGGACATTCCTGAAATGGACTATCGTCCTTCAAGGATATTTCTAAAAAGGACTATCGTCCTTCAAGGATATTCCTAAAAAGGACTATCGTCCTTCAAGGATATTCCTGAAAAAGATTATCGTCCTTTAAGAATATTCCTGAAAAAGACTATCGTCCTTCAAGGATATTCCTATAAAGGACTATCATCCTTTAAGGATATTCCTGAAAAAAGACTATCGTCCTTTAAGGATATTCCTGAAAAGGACTATCATCCTTCAAGGATATTCCTGAAAAGGACTATTGTCCTTCAAGGATATTCTTAAAAAGGACTATCGTCCTTCAAACGTAATCCTGAAAAGGACTATTGTCCCTTAAACGTAGACCTGAAAAGGACAATTGTCCTTCAAGGATATTCCTAAAAAGGACTTTCACCCTTAAGGATATTCCTGAAAAAGACTATCGTCCTTTAAGGATATTCCTGAAAAGGACTAATCGTCCTTCAAAGATATTCCTTAAAAGGACTATCGTCCCTTAAATGTAGACCTAAAAAGGACTATCGTCCTTCAAGGATATTCCTAAAAAGGACTATTGTCCTTCAAGGATATTCCTAAAAAGGACTGTCATCCTTCAAGGATATTCCTGAAAAAGACTCGATAGTCTTTAAGGATATTACTGAAAAGGACTATCATCCTTCAAGGATATTCCTGAAAAGGACTATCATCCTTCAAGGATATTCCTGAAAAGGACTATCGTCCTTTAAATGTAGACCTGAAATGGACTATCGTCCTTCAAGGATATTCCTGAAAAGGACTATCGTCCCTTAAACGTAGACCTGAAAAGGACTATCGTCCTTCAAGGATATTCCTGAAAACGACTATTGTCCTTCAAGGATATTTCTAAAAAGGACTTTCATCCTTCAAGGATATTCCTGAAAAAGACTATCGTCCTTCAAGGATATTCCTAAAAAGGACTTTCATCCTTCAAGGATATTCCTGAAAAGGACTATCGTCCTTTAAACGGAGACCTGAAATGGACTATCGTCCTTCAAGGATATTCCTGAAAGGACTATCATCATTCAAGGATATTCCTGAAAAGGACTATCGTCCTTTAAAAGTAGACCTGAAATGGACTATAGTCCTTCAAGGATATTTTTGAAAAGGACTATCGTCCCTTAAACGTAGACCTGAAATGGACTATCGTCCTTCAAGGATATTTTGCAAAAGGACTATCGTCCCTTAAACGTAGACCTGAAATGGACTATCGTCCTTCAAGGATATTTCTGAAAAGGACTATCATCCTTCAAGGATATTCCTGAAAAGGACTATCGTCCTTTAAAAGTAGACCTGAAATGGACTATCGTCCTTCAAGGATATTCCTAAAAAGGACTTTTATCCTTTAAGGATATTCCTGAAAAGGACCATCATCCTTCAAGGATATTCCTGAAAAGGACTATCGTCCCTTAAACGTAGACCTGATATGGACTATCTTCCTTCAAGGATATTTCTGAAAAGGACTATCATCCTTCAAGGATATTCCTGAAAAGGTCTATCGTCCCTTAAACGTAGACCTGAAAAGGACTATCGTCCTTCAAGGATATTCCTAAAAAGGACTTTTATCCTTTAAGGATATTCCTGAAAAGGACTATCATCCTTCAAGGATATTCCTGAAAAGGACTATCGTCCCTTAAACGTAGACTTGAAAAGGACTATCGTCCTTCAAGGATATTCCTGAAAAGGACTATTGTCCTTCAAGGATATTCCTAAAAAGGACTTTCATCCTTCAAGGATATTCCTGAAGAAGACTATCGTCCTTCGTGGATATTCCTGAAAAGGACTATTGTCCTTCAAAGATATTCCTTAAAAGGACTATCGTCCCTTAAATGTAGACCTAAAAAGGACTATCGTCCTTCAAGGATATTCCTAAAAAGGACTATTGTCCTTCAAGGATATTCCTAAAAAGGACTGTCATCCTTCAAGGATATTCCTGAAAAAGACTCGATAGTCTTTAAGGATATTACTGAAAAGGACTATCATCCTTCAAGGATATTCCTGAAAAGGACTATCATCCTTCAAGGATATTCCTGAAAAGGACTATCGTCCTTTAAATGTAGACCTGAAATGGACTATCGTCCTTCAAGGATATTCCTGAAAAGGACTATCGTCCCTTAAACGTAGACCTGAAAAGGACTATCGTCCTTCAAGGATATTCCTGAAAACGACTATTGTCCTTCAAGGATATTTCTAAAAAGGACTTTCATCCTTCAAGGATATTCCTGAAAAAGACTATCGTCCTTCAAGGATATTCCTAAAAAGGACTTTCATCCTTCAAGGATATTCCTGAAAAGGACTATCGTCCTTTAAACGGAGACCTGAAATGGACTATCGTCCTTCAAGGATATTCCTGAAAGGACTATCATCATTCAAGGATATTCCTGAAAAGGACTATCGTCCTTTAAAAGTAGACCTGAAATGGACTATAGTCCTTCAAGGATATTTTTGAAAAGGACTATCGTCCCTTAAACGTAGACCTGAAATGGACTATCGTCCTTCAAGGATATTTTTCAAAAGGACTATCGTCCCTTAAACGTAGACCTGAAATGGACTATCGTCCTTCAAGGATATTTCTGAAAAGGACTATCATCCTTCAAGGATATTCCTGAAAAGGACTATCGTCCTTTAAAAGTAGACCTGAAATGGACTATCGTCCTTCAAGGATATTCCTAAAAAGGACTTTTATCCTTTAAGGATATTCCTGAAAAGGACCATCATCCTTCAAGGATATTCCTGAAAAGGACTATCGTCCCTTAAACGTAGACCTGAAATGGACTATCTTCCTTCAAGGATATTTCTGAAAAGGACTATCATCCTTCAAGGATATTCCTGAAAAGGTCTATCGTCCCTTAAACGTAGACCTGAAAAGGACTATCGTCCTTCAAGGATATTCCTAAAAAGGACTTTTATCCTTTAAGGATATTCCTGAAAAGGACTATCATCCTTCAAGGATATTCCTGAAAAGGACTATCGTCCCTTAAACGTAGACTTGAAAAGGACTATCGTCCTTCAAGGATATTCCTGAAAAGGACTATTGTCCTTCAAGGATATTCCTAAAAAGGACTTTCATCCTTCAAGGAAATTCCTGAAGAAGACTATCGTCCTTCGTGGATATTCCTGAAAAGGACTATTGTCCTTTAAGGATATTTCTAAAATGGACTTTCATCCTTCAAAGATATTCCTGAAAAAGACTATCGTCCTTTAAGGATATTCCTGAAAAGACCTATCATCCTTCAAGGATATTCCTGAAAAGGACAATCGTCCTTTAAGGATATTCCTAAAAAAGACTATCATCCTTCAAGGATATTCCTGAAAAAGACTATCGTCCTTTAAGGGTATTCCTGAAAAGGACTATCGTCCTTCAAACGTAATCCTGAAAAGGACTAACGTCCTTCAAGGATATTCCTGAAAAAGTCTATCGTCTTTTAAGGATATTCCAAAAAAGGACATTCATCCTTCCTGAAAAGGACCATCGTCCTTCAAGGATATTCCTGAAAAGGACTATCGTCCTTCAAGGATATTCCTAAAAAGGACTTTCATCCTTTAAGGATATTCCTGAAAAAGACTATCGTCCTTTAAGGATATTCCTGAAAAGGACTATCGTCCTTCAAGGATATTCCTGAAAAGGACTATTGTCCTTCAAACGTAATCCTGAAAAGGACTAATCGTCCTTCAAGGATATTCCTGAAAAGGACTATCGTCCTTCAAGGATATTCCTAAAAAGGACTTTCATCCTTTAAGGATATTCCTGAAAAAGACTATCGTCCTTTAAGGTTATTCCTGAAAAGGACTATCATCCTTCAAGGATGTTCCTGAAAAGGACTATCGTCCTTCAAGGATATTCCTGAAAAGGACTATTGTCCTTCAAACGTAATCCTGAATAGGACTATCGTCCCTTAAACGTAGACCTGAAAAGGACTATCGTCCTTCATGGATATTCCTGAAAACGACTATTGTCCTTCAAGGATATTTCTAAAAAGGACTTTCATCCTTCAAGGATATTCCTGAAAAAGACTATCGTCCTTCAAGGATATTCCTAAAAAGGACTTTCATCCTTCAAGGATATTCCTGAAAAAGTCTATCGTCCTTTAAGGATATTACTGAAAAGGACTATCATCCTTCAAGGATATTCCTGAAAGGACTATCATCCTTCAAGGATATTCCTGAAAGGGACTATCGTCCTTTAAAAGTAGACCTGAAATGGACTATCGTCCTTCAAGGATATTTTTGAAAAGGACTATCGTCCCTTAAACGTAGACCTGAAATGGACTATCGTCCTTCAAGGATATTTCTGAAAAGGACTATCATCCTTCAAGGATATTCCTGAAAGGACTATCATCCTTCAAGGATATTCCTGAAAAGGACTATCGTCCTTTAAAAGTAGACCTGAACTGGACTATCGTCCTTCAAGGATATTTTTGAAAAGGACTATCGTCCCTTAAACGTAGACCTGAAATGGACTATCGTCCTTCAAGGATATTTCTGAAAAGGACTATCATCCTTCAAGGATATTCCTGAAAAGGACTATCGTCCTTTGAAAGTAGACCTGAAACGGACTATCGTCCTTCAAGGATATTCCTTAAAAGGACTTTTATCCTTTAAGGATATTCCTGAAAAGGACCATCATCCTTCAAGGATATTCCTGAAAAGGACTATCGTCCCTTAAACGTAGACCTGAAATGGACTATCTTCCTTCAAGGATATTTCTGAAAAGGACTATCATCCTTCAAGGATATTCCTGAAAAGGACTAATCGTCCTTCGTGGATATTCCTGAAAAGGACTATCGTCCTTCAAGGATATTCCTAAAAAGGACTATTGTCCTTTAAGGATATTCCTAAAAAGGATTTTCATCCTTCAAAGATATTCCTGAAAAAGACTATCGTCCTTTAAGGATATTCCTGAAAAGACCTATCATCCTTCAAGGATATTCCTGAAAAGGACAATCGTCCTTTAAGGATATTCCTAAAAAAGACTATCATCCTTCAAGGATATTCCGGAAAAGCACTATCGTCCATTAAACGTAGACCTGAAAAGGACTATCGTCCTTCAAGGATATTCCTGAAAAAGACTATCGTCCTTCGTGGATATTCCTGAAAAGGACTATCGTCCTTCAAGGATATTCCTAAAAAGGACTATTGTCCTTCAAGGATATTCCTAAAAAGGACTTTTATCCTTTAAGGATATTCCTGAAAAGGACTATCATCCTTTAAGGATATTCCTGAAAAGGACTATCGTCCCTTAAACGTAGACTTGAAAAGGACTATCGTCCTTCAAGGATATTCCTGAAAAGGACTATTGTCCTTCAAGGATATTCCTAAAAAGGACTTTCATCCTTCAAGGATATTCCTGAAAAAGACTATCGCCCTTCGTGGATATTCCTGAAAAGGACTATCGTCCTTCAAGGATATTCCTAAAAAGGACTATTGTCCTTCAAGGATATTCCTGAAAAGGACTATTGTCCTTCAAGGATATTCCTAAAAAGGACTTTCATCCTTCAAGGATATTCCTGAAAAGGACTAATCGTCCTTCGTGGATATTCCTGAAAAGGACTATCGTCCTTCAAGGATATTCCTAAAAAGGACTATTGTCCTTTAAGGATATTCCTAAAAAGGATTTTCATCCTTCAAAGATATTCCTGAAAAAGACTATCGTCCTTTAAGGATATTCCTGAAAAGACCTATCATCCTTCAAGGATATTCCTGAAAAGGACAATCGTCCTTTAAGGATATTCCTAAAAAAGACTATCATCCTTCAAGGATATTCCGGAAAAGCACTATAGTCCATTAAACGTAGACCTGAAAAGGACTATCGTCCTTCAAGGATATTCCTGAAAAAGTCTATCGTCTTTTAAGGATATTCCAAAAAAGGACATTCATCCTTCCTGAATAGGACCATCGTCCTTCAAGGATATTCCTGAAAAGGACTATCGTCCTTCAAGGATATTCCTAAAAAGGACTTTCATCCTTTAATGATATTCCTGAAAAAGACTATCGTCCTTTAAGGATATTCCTGAAAAGGACTATCATCCTTCAAGGATGTTCCTGAAAAGGACTATCGTCCTTCAAGGATATTCCTGAAAAGGACTATTGTCCTTCAAACGTAATCCTGAAAAGGACTAATCGTCCTTCAAGGATATTCCTGAAAAGGACTATCGTCCTTCAAGGATATTCCTAAAAAGGACTTTCATCCTTTAAGGATATTCCTGAAAAAGACTATCGTCCTTTAAGGATATTCCTGAAAAGGACTATCGTCCTTTAAGGACATTCCTGAAATGGACTATCGTCCTTCAAGCATATTTCTAAAAAGGACTATCGTCCTTCAAGGATATTCCTAAAAAGGACTATCGTCCTTCAAGGATATTCCTGAAAAAGACTATCGTCCTTTAAGAATATTCCAAAAAAGGACTTTCATCCTTTAAGGATATACCTGAAAAAGACTATCGTCCTTTAAGGACATTCCTGAAATGGACTATCGTCCTTCAAGGATATTTCTAAAAAGGACTATCGTCCTTCAAGGATATTCCTAAAAAGGACTATCGTCCTTCAAGGATATTCCTGAAAAAGACTATCGTCCTTTAAGGATATTCCAAAAAAGGACTTTCATCCTTTAAGGATATTCCTGAAAAAGACTATCGTCCTTTAAGGACATTCCTGAAATGGACTATCGTCCTTCAAGGATATTTCTAAAAAGGACTATCGTCCTTCAAGGATATTCCTAAAAAGGACTATCGTCCTTCAAGGATATTCCTGAAAAAGATTATCGTCCTTTAAGAATATTCCTGAAAAAGACTATCGTCCTTCAAGGATATTCCTAAAAAGGACTATCATCCTTTAAGGATATTCCTGAAAAAAGACTATCGTCCTTTAAGGATATTCCTGAAAAGGACTATCATCCTTCAAGGATATTCCTGAAAAGGACTATTGTCCTTCAAGGATATTCCTAAAAAGGACTATCGTCCTTCAAACGTAATCCTGAAAAGGACTATTGTCCCTTAAACGTAGACCTGAAAAGGACAATTGTCCTTCAAGGATATTCCTGAAAAAGACTATCGTCCTTTAAGGATATTCCTGAAAAGGACTAATCGTCCTTCAAAGATATTCCTTAAAAGGACTATCGTCCCTTAAATGTAGACCTAAAAAGGACTATCGTCCTTCAAGGATATTCCTAAAAAGGACTATTGTCCTTCAAGGATATTCCTAAAAAGGACTGTCATCCTTCAAGGATATTCCTGAAAAAGACTCGATAGTCTTTAAGGATATTACTGAAAAGGACTATCATCCTTCAAGGATATTCCTGAAAAGGACTATCATCCTTCAAGGATATTCCTGAAAAGGACTATCGTCCTTTAAATGTAGACCTGAAATGGACTATCGTCCTTCAAGGATATTCCTGAAAAGGACTATCGTCCCTTAAACGTAGACCTGAAAAGGACTATCGTCCTTCAAGGATATTCCTGAAAACGACTATTGTCCTTCAAGGATATTTCTAAAAAGGACTTTCATCCTTCAAGGATATTCCTGAAAAAGACTATCGTCCTTCAAGGATATTCCTAAAAAGGACTTTCATCCTTCAAGGATATTCCTGAAAAGGACTAATCGTCCTTCAAAGATATTCCTTAAAAGGACTATCGTCCCTTAAATGTAGACCTAAAAAGGACTATCGTCCTTCAAGGATATTCCTAAAAAGGACTATTGTCCTTCAAGGATATTCCTAAAAAGGACTGTCATCCTTCAAGGATATTCCTGAAAAAGACTCGATAGTCTTTAAGGATATTACTGAAAAGGACTATCGTCCTTCAAGGATATTCCTGAAAGGACTATCATCATTCAAGGATATTCCTGAAAAGGACTATCGTCCTTTAAAAGTAGACCTGAAATGGACTATAGTCCTTCAAGGATATTTTTGAAAAGGACTATCGTCCCTTAAACGTAGACCTGAAATGGACTATCGTCCTTCAAGGATATTTTTCAAAAGGACTATCGTCCCTTAAACGTAGACCTGAAATGGACTATCGTCCTTCAAGGATATTTCTGAAAAGGACTATCATCCTTCAAGGATATTCCTGAAAAGGACTATCGTCCTTTAAAAGTAGACCTGAAATGGACTATCGTCCTTCAAGGATATTCCTAAAAAGGACTTTTATCCTTTAAGGATATTCCTGAAAAGGACCATCATCCTTCAAGGATATTCCTGAAAAAGACTATCGTCCCTTAAACGTAGACCTGATATGGACTATCTTCCTTCAAGGATATTTCTGAAAAGGACTATCATCCTTCAAGGATATTCCTGAAAAGGTCTATCGTCCCTTAAACGTAGACCTGAAAAGGACTATCGTCCTTCAAGGATATTCCTAAAAAGGACTTTTATCCTTTAAGGATATTCCTGAAAAGGACTATCATCCTTCAAGGATATTCCTGAAAAGGACTATCGTCCCTTAAACGTAGACTTGAAAAGGACTATCGTCCTTCAAGGATATTCCTGAAAAGGACTATTGTCCTTCAAGGATATTCCTAAAAAGGACTTTCATCCTTCAAGGATATTCCTGAAGAAGACTATCGTCCTTCGTGGATATTCCTGAAAAGGACTATTGTCCTTTAAGGATATTTCTAAAATGGACTTTCATCCTTCAAAGATATTCCTGAAAAAGACTATCGTCCTTTAAGGATATTCCTGAAAAGACCTATCATCCTTCAAGGATATTCCTGAAAAGGACAATCGTCCTTTAAGGATATTCCTAAAAAAGACTATCATCCTTCAAGGATATTCCTGAAAAGGACTATCGTCCTTTAAAAGTAGACCTGAAATGGACTATCTTCCTTCAAGGATATTTTTGAAAAGGACTATGATCCCTCAAACGTAGACCTGAAATGGACTATCGTCCTTCAAGGATATTCCTGAAAAGGACTATTGTCCTTCAAACGTAATCCTGAAAAGGACTAATCGTCCTTCAAGGATATTCCTGAAAAGGACTATCGTCCTTCAAGGATATTCCTAAAAAGGACTTTCATCCTTTAAGGATATTCCTGAAAAAGACTATCGTCCTTTAAGGTTATTCCTGAAAAGGACTATCATCCTTCAAGGATATTCCTGAAAAGGACTATCGTCC